>QLPF01001448.1:0-15234 GCA_003314045.1 Hygrophorus pudorinus
AAATAGGACGAAAGAATGTTCGAAAAAGGAAACTAGATAGGGGTAAAAGTCACGTCATGACAGATTTCATGGTATGATCAACAATGCACCGACAGATGTCTATGTTACTGCCTTCTTTCTGGATCCATGTATACGTGTGGGGCTTTGTCTGCAGATCATCTTGAAGAACGAGTATGGGGATGCATATGACGGTGATCTAATCAAAAAAGATGCCAAAAAGATCATGCACGACAGAAATCCCCGATTAGCACATCTCACCCCATTGCAGGCACTCGCACACCTCAAGACACAGCTTAAAGCTTTCGCTGACTGTGACGATCCCTTTGACCAGCAATTCCACCCTGGTGAGACAGTAAATCAATGGTGGTTGGCTGTAGCAAAGAAACCATTTGGTGGGGTTCTTGGGGTGCGCAACTTGACACTGGCCCCTGGATTCCAGGTGGGACTAACTGGAATCCCGCTGGACTACCAGGAATCCCACTGGAGTCCAGCTAGAGTACAGTTAGTCCCACTGGATAACAGCTGGACTCCAGTGGGATTCCAGTGGGAACAGTCAAAAAGTGAAAAAAAAAAACAGATCAAGTGAACATATAGGGAATAATTCCAGGTGGATTCCTGGTCAATGTGTGGGAAGTTATTATGTAATTCCAGGTGGATTCCAGGTCATTTGTAACTGGATTCCTAGTAACTTGTAAGTGGATTCCAAGTGGATTCCAGGTGGATTCCAGGTGGATTCCAGGTGATTTGTAAGTTGATTCCTGGCCATGTATAACTTCATTCCAGGTGGATTCCAGGTGGATTCCAGGTGGATTCCAGGTCATTCCAGGTGATTTCCAGGTGATTTGTAAGTTGATTCCTGGCCAGGTGGAGTCCAGGCCATTCCAGGTGGATTCCTGCTGGATTCCACACAAGTTTACAAGTTCTTTTGATCATAATCATTCATACATTCAGTCATACAATCCAATTACAGTCCTCCTCTTCCTCTTCTTCTTTGTCATCAGATTTTTGCTTGTTGATAATATAAACTGTGTGAAGAAAAAGCATAACATGTATGAACCAGTTGAAGTTGCTAGGAGTCATTCTTTTCGGAGAGTCTACAAGGACTTGAGTGGGAGTGCATATAGACTACACACAGAGTCTACTGGGAGTCTACACAGACTTGAGTGGGACTGTAGGAGGAGTGCACATAGACTACACACAGAGTGTAGTGGGAGTCTACATTGGATTGGGCTTATGATAAATGTCATACAATGCTAGTATGAATACAAACTATGAGCTGATGGTTCTGAAGTATAAACAATGGCACTCATGTTGAAGAAACTACTGATGCAGGGTTGAAGACCAAAGACAAAGTATCAAAGTTTACAAGGACTCGGAGTCTACATAGACTTCATAGACAATTGAGTCAATTTCATTCACATATCATTCACAAGAGATTAATATAACCAAGTACTTTTGGCTGTACCCACACCCACTGTGGGTTCAGTCATGGGTACACATTTTGTATCCCTGAGTAACCTGTGTCCCCGGACCCATCATAGGTAACCACTATAGGTCTCTTACTTATTTAGTTAGTATGTCACAGTTGTAATGTATTTAAATGTATAGCAGACATCCTAAGGCTACCTGCCCTCTTACTAATCAACCAATTCACCTGTCACATGTTATGCAGGGGTCTCTGGTGGCAGCAAAATGTCATGCTTGTCACACCACTTTTGAGGAAGTGGTGAAATGAACTTTCAGTCACACCATTTGGCCTAGGCTTATAGCACCTAATTTTGGCAGGTATGTTTCATATGCCTGGTGAATTTTGCCTGTTGTCACACATCACACACACTTGTGGGGGAATTGGTAAATTTATCTTTTGCATCACACATCACATGGGGTGGTCAATTGATTGATTTAGTACAGTATATAATGTATGGCAGTTGATAGTAAATAAAATGGAGATCCCTTTTTTTTGTAGGTGCTGGTGATGTGTTGTATATCTGTTGAGGTAGTGGGAATCTGGGTCGGTGATGTGTTGGGGCTAGCAAAGAGATAGTGGTGGTGGTGAGTGGATCACAAATGAACATGTCAACTTGTGTTTACATACAAGACAGGCATTTATGGTAGATGCTAATGACCTATTAGATGACATACAGCTATATACCTCTAATGTAAATCATTTTCGATATTTCAAACACCATTCAAATTCAGCTGGGTGAAGCCACTGGTCATTATTTATTTTACAAAAAAGTAAAAGTAAAAGGTTGCATGACAAGCAAGGTTTTCCGAAACTGCTGTACACTCAAGTTAATTCTCTACTATAATTCCATGTGGAAATAGTTTTGGTTTTGGGACTAGATTTTGGCACGGTGTATTATAAGTATGTATTATATATAATAATAATGTAATATTTGAGTGAGTGAACAAGTCATTCACTCAATCACTTCCATGTTAGTTTACAAAGTTGTTGCTCTATCCCTCAGTGCTTAAACTAGCGCTAAACTGCAAACACATTTATATTAAAATAATATGAAATAAATATTGTGGGAAGCATAAGGCTGCCCGCTCTCTACTATGTGAGACAGCGGGGTGTTGGTGGTGGGGGTAGATGGTGGTGTGGTAACAGTGAGATGGGTGGTGCAGTGTGGTGAGATGGCGGTGGTGTGCATGCATACTCCTCCTCACCTGGAGTTGCATCCTTTGCGTCTCCCGGCTGCCCCCCCCCCGTCCTGGTCCTCGTTGCCCGGTCCGTCCGTTACATCCTTGTCACCCCCCCTCCTCATCACCTAGCCCCAGGCTCGGGTCCACTCACCTCGCCGCTCCACGTCCTCATTGCTGTCACTCGGGCCTTCGCCGAGCCGGCGTGCTCATCGTTCACCGCCATGGGTGTCACGTTTTGTATGCAAGCAGAGGGGTCTGTGGGTGCACAGATAGCATAAGATATATATATATATGTCTCACCTTTTTTCGTCTGCTGCACGGCGGATCTGTTTGCGTTCTGTATACAGACAGAGATGTCTGGGAGTGTGCAGACTGCATGAGAAATCTCACTTTTTTTTGTCCGGGTGCTCATCCGTCATTGCCGTGGGCCTCGCGTTCCAGATCCGTTCGTGTTCTATATATAAACAGAAGGGTCTGGGCGTGCGTGGACTGCATGAGATTTTTTTTTTCATACCTGATGTTCACTTTTTTTTCCGGCGTCCTCCTTGTCGTCACTCAGGTCCCGCGTGCTGGTCCTGCACCGCCGTGGGCCTCGTGTTCCGCCATTCATGTTCCGCCGTTTGCGTTCTGTATGTACACAAAGGGTCTGTGGGTGCACGGATGAATGAGAAAATATATATTACTCACTTTTTCTTTGGTGTCCTCCTCCTCGTCACTCGGGTCCCGCATGCTCGTCCTTCATCGCCGTTCGTGTTCTGTATGTAAACAGAAGGCTCTGGGGGTGCGGACAGGATGAGAATACATATGTATATGTATTACTCACCTTTTTTCGTCCTCCTCGTCGTCACTTGGGTCCCACACGCTAATCCATCACTGCCATGGGCCTTGCGTTCCGCCATTCACGTTCCGTATGTAAATAAAGGGTCTGTGGGTGCACGGACTGCATGAGAATACATATGTACTTGTAATACTCACCTTTTTTTCGTCTGCCGCGCTGGGGCCACATTTGTGCGGTTATCTGGTAGTTAGTAGGGATGGTTAAATATGATATAAATTCCACTCACCAGGCTGTTGGTGTTGCACGTAGTTGGGCGGGTGGGAGTGGTTGAGTGTTGAATGTTGAACACGGAGAACATGTCACAGTCACTCTGCATAAGTCACATGACCTTTCAACAAAGAACACGTACCGCATTTCTGCACAAGATCATGTCCCAATTGCCTCGCTTGGGTGACGAAAAATATAGCGCATAATATTTTAAATATATTAGTATTTTTTATGTATTTTTATGGCGTCTTACTGTGGCGCAAATGTGTAGTAGTATATTCAAGTAATTAAATATTGTGCCTATTTGGGTTTGGAAGGTTATATAAGAGATTATATCTGACCTAATATCAAAGCTGGGATGGCCTAGTGGTATCAACCATTGAGTTTTCTCATGGGATAATTAGAAGAGCCTTGGTTCAATTCTTGTGATATTTGTTTTTTGAACTATAAATACAAGTAAACAATGAAGCCACACTAGTCCCACTGGAGTCCTGGTGGATTCCTGGTGAACTCACTAGTTCCTGGTGGAGTCCATGTGGATTCCCGGTGGATTCCTGCTGAACTCATAGGTTCCCAGTGGAGTCTAGGTGGAGTCCAGGTGGATTCCTGGTGAACTCACTAGTTCCCGGTGGAGTCTAGCAGGAATCCACCTGGAACAAAATGCTATGAATCCAGCTGGAATTGGGCACTCAACCGGGAATCCAGTAGGAATCCAGTGGGAGTCCAGTGAGACCAGGAATTATGAAATTGGCAGGGAATTTCACAATTTGGCTGGGTCCAACCAGGACTGGGACTCCAGCTGGACTCCAGTGGGATTCCTGGTATAGTGTTCCCAAAGTTCAGTTCGCAACCAATCCGAACTCAGTTCAAACCGGAACCGAACCGGCAGTTTCAGTTCAGTTTCCAGATTTGGCCAAACCGAAACTGGAAGTCCGGTTTGCAGTTCAGGTAGCTGTGTATTATTTAAACGGCTTCGAACTCAGTTTTGAACACCCAAACTGTAGATTTTTTGCACTGGTTATTATTTATTATTTATTTAATTTTTAAGTTTTTTAAAAAATAATAAATATTTTGTGATAACAAGCCGGTCACACACATAGATCATCTACTTCCCGATGCCTGAAGCACCTGACGGGCAGGCTCAAGCCTCAGACTTCGAGTTCTTTCACGATGTTGATAGTGAGGTGCCTATTGACCCTGTTGCACTCACAGCCACACCATCGACAACTCCTACGTCCCTTCCACATCCTCGACTACAACAATTGCGCGGGACAGCCCCAATCTCGAGCCATAATAGTGGTCGCATTGCAGCCGCTAACAAGAGAGCCGGAAACAACTCAGCTCAGGAGGGACCAGCAATAAAGAAGACAAAGACTACAGCAAAAACTACCGGCAAGAACAAACCTCCTGTGCAAATTGTCCTCAATGACAAAGACAACGATCAACAAGATCAAGATGAGGATTCCGAAAGGGACGACAGTGACGATGATACGGCCAAGTCTGCAACAAGTCGTCTTCAAGATCTAGAGAGCTTGTCTGTGATGGATTCATCGGTATGTAATTTTATTGTAGAATGATCATTACTGAGCCAATGTATGTAGAAACGCACACCACGAGTCCGCACCAAGGATTCTCGACGTGCTGACCTCGACATCACCTTCACCAGACAGTTTGCAAAAGATGGTTGAACTGTCATTGGATATTGGTGCAATGTATGCAGGTGAGTCTTATGCATTCTATAAATCATACAACATCTCACTCTGTATGTAGGAGGGACCCAAAGAGCGGCGACAAAGGCCTCTTCAAAGCATCATGCAGCACCACAACACTGCGCATGCATATCGGGCGCGAGGGGGGAAAACACTACACGAATTATCGCGAGCTCTGCGAAAAACACGGTATCAAACCGGATGGACGTTGAACACCCTTAAAGGACCGCACACCTGTGCCTGGGACTGAAAACGTTCAGAGTTCCCTTGACCCATTTTTGGTATCGACGCCAAAAACGCCTATATGGTCACGAGAGGGACTGCTCTCACATATCTGTGAGCTTGTTGTCAGTGATGACCAGGTAAGTCTTTCACCGAGATTTGTACACTCAACTCGAACAGTATGCCTAGGCTTTTCAACTCATCGGAAAAAAATCATTCCATAATCTTCTCCAATATCAGCGGCCCACTATGCTTCCTCGTGACATCCCCCACAGCCAAACCGTTACAGATGAGATATATGGGAAGGCATTGAGAGTCAAAGGGCTCATTAAAGAGCAATTCAAAAACCTCAATAGTCTTGTTTCCTTCACCTTCGACGCTGGCACCTCACGTGCATCTGATCCATTCCTCACTATCACTACACATTGGATTGACAAGGATTGGCAACTCCACGATCAACTGCTTGCATTCATGCTGATCGAAGGGCCGCACACAGGTGCCAACACAGGGGAAATTCTTGTCAATACATTCAAGGAATATGGCATACTAAATACGGACAAGGTACAAGAATTACTATGTTACTGACATATATTAATGGTTCTTCGTACCATAGCTTGGCTGGGGCATTGCTGACAATGCAACAACTTGCTGTAGCGCTATCAAGTATATTGCCAAAGCAGTTGACCCATCTCAGAAAATCTGGGTCGCAAAGGAGCGACGTGGACGTTGCATGGAACACTCTATCCATTGTGCGACACGGGCCTTTATCGAAGCCGTTGCACCGACTCCCATCCACCTGATAAAGCGAAAGTTGAGTAAGGCCATGGTGGAGAATGGTGACAAAGAAGACGAAGAAGATGAAGATCCTATGCTAGCATCATTTGAGTTGGACAAGGATGAGCCAGATGAGATAGATGAGAACTCAGCAAAGAACACTGACTTCAATCCTAAAGATCTTTTAGGCAAGATCCTGGCCTTTGTCAATCAAGTTCGCTCTTCTCCACAAGCGCATGTATATTTCTCAAAGCTATGTGTCGAGGAGAACGTCACCCCTCTCGAACTACTCAAGTGGGTTTGCACTTGTTGGGCGTCATTATACGATCTCATAACTCAGCTTCTGGATGTACAACCAGTAAGTCGTCAATATATTTATCTTGCTATTCTGATGTCCACATCTGCGTTAGGCCTGCTCGAAATTCACCTTGCTGGCTGACAGCTCACCACATGTACCTGACCTCACAGGGTTGAAGACATATGGGATGTTTAACCTGACTGCCTCGGAGTGGAATCTATTGACGCTCATTCGGGATTGCTTAAAGGTAAGTCATTACATATTCATTTTGTCCCTCCTTCTCAGTATTCACACTCAGGAACCGGCACTTGCTTGTCAAAGCTTTTCCAGTGCAACACGTCCGTCTATTCTGCGGTCTCTCCCTGCACTTGAGTTCATGCAGGAAAAGTGGGAGGTCATGGCAAAGGTGGGTAAGTATGTGCCTGTCCTCGCGGGACTCAAAAAGGGCCTTGCCAATCTGAACAAGTGGTATCGGAATATGGACGACACCGATATGTATTTTATTGCACTGATCCTTGACCCCAGTATCAAGATGGAGTATTGCAAAACTCACTGGGACAAGCAGTATCTCAAGAAGGGGACTGAAACCCTCAATATCGTGGTATGTGATCCTGTCTTCTACTTTGGTAATTTAATGACTTTTATTAGTTTGACCGCTATTTTGTAAAATACAACAACGATGGCGTGCCAGCAATGACAATGCCTGTTGACAGTGTACAGTCTGGTGATTCAGGCTACAGTACGTCATGGATGCGCCGTGCTGTCCAAGCTCGCGTCATTGCTGAACGCGTCACTGCTGATCCTCGTCGTGAGATCAATGAGTACCTCTTGAGCCCGCTTGACATAGCTTGCACTGATGTATTGCTTTGGTGGAAGGTCTGTACTTGTCATTGATATATTCCATATACTAACTGTCTCTTTAGCTTCACGAAGTTCAATTCCCAATCCTGGCACAGATCGTGTGTGACTATCTCGCTATTCTGGGATTTTCAGTTCCATCAGAACGGGCTTTCTCAAGCATGCAACATATTGGAACTGATTTCTGTAACCTTCTTAGCCCACGCATGTTCGAATCCCTTCAAATTCTGAAGGGTGGATACAAAGGCGGTATCATTTCTGCGTCGGGTGAAATTGAGGAGGCTGGACGGAACATGCCTGCACCATTTTCTCTCGCAGGTGACAATGAGGTCCTGTCTACGACAGTTTAGCATGGTTTTGGTCAATTGTAGTTTGTTAGATGTGTTTTCGAGAATGTGGGCAACTTGCAGCCACTTGTAGTATGCACAAACAGTTTCAGACTCGGTTTTGATGGCAAGAGAAATAAATAAACGGTTTGTACCAGTTTTGGTTTGGTTTGACAAAATGTCTGAACTGAACTCAGAGTTTGGTTTCTGGTTTGACCAAAAAGAGCAAAAACTGGACCAAACTGAACTTTGGGAACACTATCCTGGTAGTCCCACCTGGAATCTAGGGGCCAGTGTAAAGAGCTCTATCTATAGCAGATGAGCGTACCATGGCAGTGATAACCTGGCTAAATAGTGCTAAACGAAGCCATCAACATATATCAACTGTTGCCGATCACGTCAAAATTCAAGGATGGCACTGATATAAACCTGAGGTATAAGTTAATTCGTCACTGGCATGAGCAGCTCACTAAACAAAATTTTGATAGGCTGCTGTGCCCAGACCTGCACCTGTTGTGAAATGGCGTGACATGGACACTACCATCCATCTTGGGCAAACACAAGGAGAAATCCTCAATGGCCCTCCCACCTCTGAGTCCACCTCCACCGCCGCCATCTGAATATACAGATCTACACCTCGAAGCAGACGGTCTGGACTATTTAGATCAACATCACCTGATCTTACAGGAGTTGATGGGACTGTTTTTGCAATGGCTACCCATATCAACATCAAATTGCCCGTTCTTCTTGACCTTCTCTCTGATAAGCCTCAGGCTGCAGAAAAACGAGGAATCACCTCCCAGCATTGTCAGGCGCCTGTCCAAGAAAGTCAGACTGCAGTCAAGCCGAAGGACTCAGAATGGAATGAATAGTAGATACATCAAAAAGTCATATATGTACGGCGGCGACTCTGAAGGAGCAAATTTACCGGAATCCACCCAAATCCACCCAAATCCACCAGCAAATTTGCTCAATTTCACTCTGGGTGAATTTGAGACCTTCGAATGGCCTGGTGAATTTGCTGGTGAATTCCAGGGTCTGACCTAATTACTGGTACACTAACTTCAAGTTTCACCAGTCTGGTGAGTCCTTTCCTTTTGTTCGAGCCGTCATGCTTGTTTACTTACGAGGAATCACAGTGCATTATCTTCTGCTGTTGAACTATATATGCCAGTCTTGCACTGCTAACTTCGAGGAATCACAGTACGTTATCTACACAGCTGTTGATGTACTACCTACACTGACCTGTTACTGGACCATTTGACTTCTAATCAACTCGCCACACCCATTTACTCACGAGGAATCGCAGTGCATTGTTCATGCAGCCGTTGAACTCCTACTTCAAGTTTCACCAGTCTGGTGAGTCCTTTCTTTCCGCTCCAGTCATCATACTTGTTTACTTACGAGGAATCACAGTGCATTATCTTCACTGTTGCACTCTTTGTATCTTCCACTTCCATGTCCTCACTAGGAAACGCAATGCATTATTCACGTAGCTGTTGGTATGTATCTACATTGCAAAGGGACTATGCACTGACAAACAAGCAGCCCTGCGCGGGTGAAGGAACGTGATGTTTGCTGGCATGCATATGGACTCGGAGTTGGAAAGCGTTGAAGAAGGTGGCCCGATGTATGTGACATCTCTCGTTCTCATCTCCTTGACAGAGTCAAGGAGATGCTATTCCTACTATCTCTTTGACAGAGTCAAAGGGATAGCTCATGAGACTATGTTTGCTACACTCACCAGATGACACTAGTCGAGGGCTTCTCATAGCTAATCTGCTTTGCTGTCCACCGACACTTGCTCACAACACCCCGGATCTGTTTTCCCCATACCCACGCCAAACTCGGAACATGTTGTTGTCTTGTTTTTCAAAGGTAAGCTATTCATTTTTTTCAACACAATATCTACTTATTGGGGAATGATATTAGTTCTAGAACAGATCGTCGACATTTTCATCAATGTTTTCACCATGTTATCTGAGAACAACGGCAAAAAGCTCAGCTCAAACATGCCCATGTCGACTGTTTTGTAGATCGCTTCGTCAGGTTGCGGGTGTACGAACAGCTGCACAACGGTTGGCCCATCGATAGCCCCATCAACATCCTGGCGCTCTGGATCATATGGATAACTACCAGTTGAGGTGAGCCCCTTCTCACATACCCTCATTGTTCAATATTGACCGCCGACAAAGCCAGGTTGGTGCTGAGCCAGCGACAAAACACCATTTTAGCGTGATGATCTCCAGCGTATCGGAGTACATCGAACTACTCATCATGTATATCATCTGGAGGATCGCCAAACGTCCAGCGCCACTCTTCCCTCTCCTCCATGAATCGCCAACGACATCAGTCACATCAGCATCACTCGCTACGCCTGGCCACGGTCAATCTCGATTTTGGAGTCAGCCACATCCATCCGAACTTCGCAGAAAGTCTGACTAACTGACATCGGGAACGATGAAAGATGTCCTCATAGAGACTTTGGCAAAACGAGCAAAAGAGCTACAGACGTCTCCCCGGCCCAAAAAGATCACTTAATACTTGCCGCCTCCAAGAACAACATCACCACCATGGCTCCCCTCCCTCTTCCTGTAGTCATGATGAAGTGATTCATTGTTGAAGCCACCTTCGCCCACCCAATATCTCCTGCACAATCCCAAGCAACACAGCTTGCTTGAATACGCACCTGCGGGGGGCATCGTGACTCGGGTCCACAACGCCCTCGCTTGGAAACCAGGCCAGACATTCCTTGCAGTCTCCTGTATTCCATACCTGGCGCGTAAGGTGATCGGTGACGGTTCGAATCACATTGACTAATCGCATAGGGATACACAAAAGAACCGCACACCCCATTCTTGCCACACATATGGCCCTGCCAGGGAGCGTCCACCAGGTCCCTGGATCATTGGATATGACTGATCATCCACTGGCAGAAACAAGCTTGATGGCCTTCACAAGGGCCAGTGCGAGGTCCCTCACGTCGATCCAGGGCTGCCTACATTGCAGAAAATGATGGTACCATACCAGTCCGTACCTCCAGACTCGTATCCATCACTAAAACCTGAGAGGGCTGCACTGACGTGCTGCAATCGAGAACATGCTTGCTAAATTGTTCAACGCTGGTGCTAATGGCTTCGGAAAGTCAACTTCAACTGTTGATATGCATATCGATTATGCTGTTAGTTCTTCTATTCCTCATCACTCCCACCATTCTAGCCCAGTTGTTCGCTATCTTGTCGGATATTTTGCAGAAACTCAAAGACTCTTCCTGGTCATCCTCGTCTGCGCCTTACGGATGATGCTCAAAGCCTTGGTAGTATTTTTCTTGCCCTCATTCTCAATGGGCTCCGCCTCCTTTTCTGCGCCCTACAATGGAGAGTGATATCATGGGCGGAACAAGTGTTGGTCCTGACGGTGGACTTGACTTCAGAGATCACACGGCCAGCATTGATGATTTTTGAATGGATCTCGGGGGCGACTATGATATGGGTGCAGATGCAGGGCCCTGGACAGAGCATGATCACAATCAACCACTCCCACTGACCGGAACCACATATCCACACCAGCTGCAGATATACTGCTTGAGGAGGAGGACGAGACATGCAGATGCGACATGTCAGATTGTGGTGTTCGATATTCGACCCTCAACTCAGACACTGTCTATGAGGTGGCTCAACGTCATCGTCGAGCCTGGGTTTCTTGTTCGCGCCTTTCTCTCGAGATGTACCCCGTCGTTTGGACGTAAGGATATTGTTTACTGGTCAGAGAAATAGTTCCGCTAACGCTGGTGCCATACCGGGGGGGTCAGTGGTCTTTACTGTGCTTGTGACTTTTTCGTCAATGAAACACAATACATGTGATGACATCTAAGTTAACTTTCTACCATCTCCTTGACAGAGTCAAAGAGATGAACTTTTGAGATAAACTCTTGAGATGCCTGCCATTACGTTTAGCATGATACAGTGCCCACTGGCCGCCCACGTTTGGTACATATAGCGCCCGCCTGGATGGAAGCACCTTTGTTCTTAAAATGGTGAGCTTTGTATCATAGTCAGTTCATTTATGGAATGTTCAGTTTTCCTGGTATCCTTGTCATGCAGAGCGCATTCATATGACAGCTTGGGTCTTCATCCTATCTCCTTCCATCGGCGGTCATACAACTATACAAATGATCACAGGACCCTCGCTATCAATTTTGCTATCAACCTCTCCTCAACTGCTCATTGAACTATCAATTCCCTCCACCTGAACTTCTTCATGGACGGCTGCAGTGTGCGCTCCACATACCTGTCTGACTTTGTCGAGATCCATTTTTCGGCATAGAAGCACAGTGGAAGTCTTTTTACTGGATCGTGGTCGCTCCGTTGATTCCCTATACCGCGCCTCCTCGGCGCTAGTTTCGCTCCCCTGCGTGATTGTGTCTTCCCAAGCCTTTGGTGCTCTTGGTCGATCAGTTTCAGTTCTCCGTTGATGTTGCATCGCCAGTACATAATTTTAGGGCGATAGATGGCCTCCATGTGCCCATCGGTGTCACTATCTTCAGAACTCATTCCGTCCTCCCCCAACTCTGCGAGCACGGACTCCAGCCATTCCCAGTTCTTTGTGTCGGGCGCATTCTCCTGCTCTTTGCAGTCTATGGTTTCCTTAACTGTGCCAAGTCGTCAGTGGTATTTCTGCAGACACGTCAGCCAAGTTCGTGTAATGACTTTTCACTTACTACTACCCGTCACGCTCTTTTCCTGGCTCTCGCGAGTTGAACATCCTTGCTAGCCAATATCCGAGTCTCTACTTCTAAAGTCTCCCCATCCGTTAGTCTGACCTTCCCACGTTTCCATGAATTCCTAGCCCGTTTGAATCTTTCACGAACAATGTCTTCAAAGTAATCCAGAGGTCATTTCAGGAGCTTGTATTTCAATTTCCGGCAAGCATCCTTCAGCCTTTTCACTAGGACCTCAAGCACGGCAGCATTCCAATGGCTCATGTGGCCTTTTGTCATATCAAAGCACAGAGCTGTCTTGTCAAGCTCGAATTGTCCTTTGCTGTGAGCACTGATGAGTCCTGGATCGGCCGTAGGTTGGTTGATAAAGCCATCGTCCCGATCTACCTTGAATGCATCTTTGAACACCTCGCGGCTCAGCTCCTATTGATGTCAGTTGCTATCAAGCCTTGCCATGAAGAAAAGTGCTAGACTGACCAGGAATATATTTCAGTTGTCTGCTCATTCCTTCTTCTTGATAGTCTGAACCTCTTCACTGATATTGGCCTTATGCCCTCGCCACTGGCGCCGCCTTCAGGTCTTATCCCTCAATATATCAGAACCCCTCCCATCTGTCACTCACATAACAGCTTCTACAATGGCTGTGATCTTATCTCTCGATTTCGGGTGTCTTGTAAACCTTCTCACAAACTTGCGAGGTTTGCCATCTTCATCGCTTGATAAACGCCCAGGCCGATATTGCCTTCCTGCATTTTTTTTGGAATCGTCTGTGGCATTGTCATCACTGGTTCCTTCATCCTCCATCCATTCTTCCCCATCATCACCTGACCCATTTTCCGATGCTTGGCTGTGGGTCTGTGGAACGTCACTGTCATCCAGATACATGTTGTCATCACTGCCCTTCTGGGTTTCGCTTCTCTCCCCACCTGAATTTGGCGAATCCTCCCCTGGGCCATTGCATTTGGTAACTAGAACAGGTGCCCCCAATCCATTGACCAGGTGTTTCTTGCACAATTCAGTCATGAAGTCACTTATCCTCACTGAAGACCTCTGGTATTGTTTACATCTCGCTTGCGCCGCCAAAAGACGATCTGCATTTGGCGGTATCTCCATATTGGGTCGCACGTTGTTCTACTGCATGGGCCAGCTTGTGAATCTTTCGAGCAATTCTATCTCACCTCGCATTTCATCTTTCTTGCCCATGACATGTCATTGGCTGCCATCTCCCGATCTTGATCGGCCTTCTCACTTGCATGTTTACTATGATGGCAATAATCTGGCTGCTGTGTACTTAGGGCAGGTGTAGCAGCAGCGCAACATGGGAGCCCAAGTCACAGGCTGGCGTGACACCCAACATCAGAAATGTAGGTAGAAACCCCCTTCCTGATAAATCATGGGGTTTCTTGTGAAAAAGGGGTTTCTCATTAGTTTTATCCGTAAATTTGATCTCTTGGTCGCCAGCGCTATGCCCAAGCCAAGAATGTTAAACTCCTTGAAGATATTGCTAAACTATTACCTGAGGGTTACATCAGAGTGAAGTCATTCGAATGGCACTATCCTGGTGGGTCTTGCGCATATCTATTGATCTTAAGCTTGCCAGTACTAACTTTTAACTTGCAAACCTGCACATAGATTGGCAGGAGGCTCCTGGAGAACAAGATGAGCTTGACGAAATCATTTCCGATGTGAGTAGTATAATAAATTCAAAGGTATTGTCAAATTACCCACTACACCCAATATTAATTTCTTGAGGTTCTCACCTGGTATCGTGTGTCGATGAAGGATCTGACTAAGCGATTGGACGATAAGGACAAGCAGATAAAGGATCTGACTGAACACTTGAGGAAGCTAGAGGCTGAGACGGGTGATGCCTTCACTGCACTAGTTAACGTGATGAACAAGGACTCATGTCATGATACGTCAATTTCTCTACCTTTTCCTTTATCTTTCATCTATATTCCTTCATTACACGCATTCGGATTACTCATACACGCTTACTATTATCTGATGCTTACTCATTGTTTCATATGTCATTCCGACGGCTTACTCATCGTTCCGACGGATTACTCATACATAGTTACATCATCCCAACGGGATGCACGGACCAAGGCTTACACATCCTTATTCCATAGCATTCCATACCATTCTTTGTATTAGTCATACACATCTATAAAAGCACCAGAGTTCGACTGGAAACCCCAGCTCGAATCTCTTGGGATTACCGCTAAAGCGCATACCCTTCAGTCTTCAGAACTCACCACCACTCTCGTCTCTCACCTTATGCCTCATCCTCGGTTCTTACGAACCAACTCTTACACAACTTCACTACTCTTACTATTTGTAGGGACACCTTATAGTGTCGCCCTAACAGTAGATTTGAGCTGACCCCTTTACCCCAATCCCTAGTGGATGTACACCCTCGACCCGAAATTCCACAAACGCTCAAACTTCCTTTACCTCGAAGATCGAAGAGTCAAAACGATCCAACGAAGTACTCGCCGAAAACACATCATTATCCGCACCTACCGAAAAATCATTCACACCGACGAAGATAAACTAGAGCACGCCGCTCTGAGGATCAGGAGTATCTTCAACTATATCGCCGACGAACAGGCACACGAATTTTCACACCA
>QLPF01001458.1:0-11125 GCA_003314045.1 Hygrophorus pudorinus
GTGGAAGGATTGGAGTTGTGGAAGGATTGGAGTTGGACGGAACGTTCCCCAGGCTGGAAAGAACTGCCAGTGCGCGAGTATTTTCAATATGTGGGCAAAAAGCTCGTCTGAGAGATGATCGTGTTGGAGTTGTTGGAACTGGTGCAGGTCATCCAAGAAGCCGGCCCGGGGGTCATGCAACTCATCTGGTTCCAGTGTATCTCCAATTTCGCGCTACCCATGAGTGTATTGATGCGACAATGCAATCCAGAAACAATTTTCCATGAGAGCAGGCAGACAATGGCCTCAAAAGAAATCGAGTATATGGAAATCATATATGCTACACTCCTCGTGAAGAGGATTAAGCTTCTACCAAAAGTTGCGGAAACTGAGGAGGGAATAGTGAGAAATGAGATGCAAGACAAATGTAAACTGGCCAGATACCAAAGATCGAGACATGTATCCCAAGCCTCAGGCCTTGGCTTCCTTCTGCGAGGCTCTGTTTCTGATCTGAACAATGCGAGTGCTCAGCTCCTCTGCCTCCTGCCACCGTCCTTGATGCTGGTATGCCGATGCGAGGTTCGCCATGCTGGTCAGCGTGTGTGGGTGTTCCTCTCTGAGCACCCTCTTTCTTGTCTGCATCACTCCTTCCAATGCCCAGCTTCATAAAAGACTAGCCCAAATGCCCCATACCGCTTGTCGTCGTAAGACATTTCATTTCATAACTTGATGGCTTTGATATGCAGAAGAAGAATTCGACGATATGCAATATCATCGCTGGTGAAGCGGTGTTCAATAGATGATGAGAGTAGGGTGGACCCAAGAGAAAAGCCGGTCTTTCATTCTTCATCCGACATGCTATCACGAGTCCAGCAGTGCAATGTAAAGAATAAATGCCGGGCATCACCGCTCCCTTGATCAGCAAAAGAGACAAGAGAATACTGATGCCCCCCCCGGAAGAAAAAAGGTTCCCAGTGTCCTGCCCCATCAAGTTGAAGAAGCTGAGACAGCAAGCTGCTTGGCCTCTCCTTGGATGCCTCTGCAGCCCGTTTGAATATCTCCTCCGTAATATTTTCATGGTGGAAGAATGCGAAAGTTCATAGAATGAAAATCGCACTTTCTGCATCTTGGGTGCCCATCTTCCTAATCATCCTGAATGACAAATCTTATGTCCCGTATACCGCACGGCCGTAACGCGAAGCGCCTTTGAACGTAGGAGCCACCAACAGTTCCTGACGATGTCGACGGTACATAAGCAAATAGTCGTTGAGACCGCAGAGACCCAACGCGATGGCAGCTCCAGCTTGATCAACAGCCAATGCTAGACAAAAAAGTTCCTTGATGATCGATGTTGCTGCTTGTCTGGCTTGTGCAGAGGGTTCATCGATTCCAGAAGACCTGAGGAACAATGAAATAGCATCTTCCTCCTCCATATCCTTGACCTTGATGCGGTCCCCAGCCGATACCAGACGTGCTAAGTGGGGATTTCGGCTTGTAAACAAGACACTACCTCGATTTCCTTTGGGCATATATTTCGCCACTCCGTCGTCACTCGCATTGTCGAACACGATCAGCCAATTGTGCTGGACTGTGGGAAGCCACTGAAGAACAGAGTTGGAGGAACGTCCAATTCCGGAAGCTCGGGCATCTGGATCTGTGGTGATGTCTTGCAAACTCAGCTCCATGGTCTCGTCAGTGGACGCATCGACCCAGAAGATTCTCTAGAATCTGATTAGGATTGAAAGGGCATTCACACTGCCAAGACAAAGACAACACTCACTGACGGGATTCAGAAACTTCTTCCACGAACTTCAAAGCTATCTGAGTCTTTCCTGCACCTCCCATGCCGTAAACGAGGAAGTATCTGCTGGGACTACATGTGTCCCGTGGACCAAAGTACTGCCGAAGTGTCTCCAGGTGAACCTCACGTCCAGTGAAAAGGTTATTATGACAAGGTGTTGGTAGAAACAAGTTGGGTGGCGCTGTGTTGGCCAATGCGACTCTATTAGCTCTCTGTCAAAGCCAAGATAAGAGAGCACGTACGATCACTGATGTGGTAATTCAAGTTGTTGACCGTGCTGATGTTGTGATGGCCAGCAACAACACTGTTAGAGATCTGTGGAGCGTTAACATCACGGGCACCACCAGATGAATTGTGTGGGCTGTCTGTAGTGGGCTTGACATGATATATTGATTTATTCGTGGGTGAAGATGGTGGCAGTCAAAAAGCAGGGGACGCAGAAGCCGGTCTGGAGGACAGAGCAGGAGTATCTGAAAGAGGGATGGTTGGAAGACGTAGTGAGGAATTTTCCACTAGGGTCACCGGCAATGAGGCCTTGATTAATGAGGGCGTACCATCACCGAGACCGAAAAATTTCCTGAAACCTTTCTTCATAGAAGACGTGTCAACCTTTTCAACAATGAGTTTGACTCAGGGCTGACAGTCGCTGTGATGAGCAAGATGGAACCTGTGTCAAACGGCAAATACCTGGCGCTGGCCACTGCATAAGGCATTGCTTGGCGTCTTGTTTGCACTCAAGGCGGCTTGGAGTGGGGGGTATGAAATTTCTTTGACGACATGCTGAAGAACCACAGCAAAATAATGGAATCTGACAAACTGGTGACTCTGCTTCACTGCCAGTGGCATCACGACCGAAAACTTTGGTTCTTCATAGCCAGGTGTCAACATTGTCAACAGCGATTAGGGGAGAATTACAAACCATCGAATTACCCAATGGTGTACTCTTCAAAATCATTTTGGCGAGGATTCAGCATTCAGGCTTCGAGGCCACTGCCACTTCGGAACCCTCAGCGTGTAGAATGTACAGCTAGGATGAATACAAATTGGGCTTCAAGTCCCGTAGCCATACCCTGAAACTGCCAATATTCTATACATTACTGGTGAATTTCACCGGGATCAGGAATGCACGTCCCCTAATAGCTGATACTCCTAGCCCTTACAAATAACTCGAACTTCATGTCTGCATTCCAGAAAACGGAGGTGGCAATGGTCTGGGAGACAGTAATTTCTCCTGTCTTAAAATCCAGGTGTCAGCCGCAGCGACAACTCCTTCTGTCTGGGCGATACGGGTGACGGAAGTACCTAGGTGTCATTAGTTACCTCAGCACAGTTTGCTCCCCCGCCCACTCCCAGGCACTCTTCGGGGGACCCGAGTCCTTTTTCACGTTCATCTCTCTGCATTTCCGCAGTTACAGTAAGAGGTCCATGAAGAAAGAGCCGTGAAGGGCTTCATCTGGGTTAGGCTGGTACGTGAGGTGGATGGGGGATGAACAGAGTGTAATTCCGTGTGTAACATAATAGATGTTTGTGAGATCCATTAACGCTGATGGACAGGAAAAGACAATATTATAACCTACTTTCCCATCCTTACGATCGTCCTCAGTCTCTCCTCTAAGTTCCGTAAATCCGCCGTCTCGTCCGGGAACAGCTGCGGCGCCACTTGACTTGAGGCGATGCTTATAAATGGATGTGCGGGTATGCCACACGTTGAGAAAAGAGGTGTGCAAGGGGGTAGTGTAGGCGGGGGACACAGCTTTGTATAGAAATGCTTGAGAGGGTGCAATGACAACGGACAGAGAAGGAGAGAGGAGGAGTGCCAATTCGGATGCAAGCAGAGATACGAAAAGAATGTAGCGCCACTGACGTGTCATGATAAGCACAGACAGGGTGTCGTGTACTTACGAATGCGACGGGACTTGGTTTACCGATTGTAGAAAATAGTCAGAGGCAAGCGGCTGTGAACTATAGAAGACTGCATGAGCCTATAGTCGAGATATTCACACATAGTCATGCAGCCCGTCCACATCTGGGCCAAACCTAAAACATGTACTTCAATCACTATACAATGCTATATAATACCACTAACCTCTCATACGCAGACCTCACTTCAAAGCTTGAAATGTGTCCCTGATGGCGATAAAGACGTCCTCCCATCCTGTGCTCTTATCTGGATGATTTCTTTTGGCGAATTGTCTAGAAGCCAGCTTTGGAGTCCCTTCCTCGCTATGGCTATTCTATGAGCTATCCAGAACGTAAAAATGTTGTCTTCCACTCTGGCTATGATAACATGAGCTCGTACCGTCCTGAACACGAATGTACCCAGATTCTGTTCGACATGTGGAAGGGTAAGAGTGTATGTTTTCCATGCCACGTGTTCTGAGCCCTGGCATCCAACTTGAAGCCGCTGAGAAAGGACTGTACATTGATGGCGCTCGTCCTCACCACGCTTGACATCGAGCGCCAGCAGGACGAGGACGGCGTGGAGATCATCCCAGCTGGGGAGTATCAGCACCGGATCATGTCGTATGGCTTTCTCGGTGCTTATCGGTGTAGAAGCGTTCCTAATGCAGACTCGTGTGCCCACAGACACCCTGTTCCGCACCCGTATGAAATTAGGCCCTGTTCGCGGGCTGAGGTGGAGTTGATCAAGTTGGCTGTGAATCAGTGAAGGATGGGCGTGGTTGTGTGAGGCAGGATGAGGTGGCTGTTGTTTCTATGTGTTGTGTGTTTGACTTGGTTCTATTTGAGGGCACTCTCAACACGATGCTGGTTGCTGTCCAAGCACTGGCACTCAAGACCTCACTTGAACTTCGACTGGACCAAGTCCGCATTTCATTGACGCATGTCATTGAGGTCGCTCAGGTCACCAATTCCACTGCGCCCATCTCGTGTCTCCTGAATGAAGTCCTCACTGTTATCTTCGAGCAAGGTCTGACCTTGCCCTCAAACACCACAGTGTCCTTCCCACTCCTGGTATCGCACGTAGCCACCCATTGGAGAAATGTTGCCGTTCACGCCCCGTCCTTGTGGACCAAGATAGACATCCAACTGCAGAGATCAGAACGGCTTGTCAACCTGCATCTCAAGCGGTCCCAACCTGAAATCAACCTCACGTTCTCCCGCAATCTGAACATATCCTCTTTCAAATGACAGCTTGCGAAGATCAGCCCCACATCTGCCGTTGTCGTCGCATGGCGATCCGGTCAATTTCACGGAAACTGCTGGAGAGGATCTTTGCGCTGCTTTGGGACGCGCATGCACCCCGCCTCGTGTTCCTGCAGGTGGAGTCGTTGGGCTATGGCGGAGAGCTCATACGATCTCACAACATGGGCGGTGCCCCGGTACTGAAAACCTTTGCTGTGAGCGGCATCAATCCACACTCCTGCTTGCCTCCGCTGACGGCAATAACAGCACTCAGACTCGACTGCTCCGTTATGATGTCGCTTTCCCAATTCTCCACTGTCATCTCCTTGATCTCTTCTCTGACTGACCTTTCGCTTATAGGGAGGCCGCTCTCCATCTTGCGCGAACCACACCCCCCTCCCCCAGTCGAGATATCCTCCCTCTTGTCCCTCGAACTGTCCTCCCCCTCAGGACTGCACCTCTCCTGCATCTGCGCCGCGCTCTCCACACCCGTTCTCGAGTCGCTCAACCTAAGCCACATGTGCCCATCCGACCTGACCTCGCTTGTTGACCAACAGGCGTCCCCCAAGTACCCATATTGCTGTTGGGTTTCCCCTTGTCAGGGTGCGGCTTGGGCGTTGTTTGGCGAGGTGACGGTGGAGGAGAGGGCTTGGATGCGAGATCGCGTTTGGCTGGAGCCGTTTGATGACGGGGAATTGTAGATCACTCGTATGATTGTTTTTCTGGTTTGTCTTCTTTACTGACCCCGAGCAGATTTTCGTGGCTTCAGGTCGGAGGCACCTCGGTTTTGGACCGTCAGCGACATAGTCATTTAGTGTGGGGACCGTGTAGCGCGTACTGAACACAGAGAGCCAGTTAGAAGAGGACCCGTCGTAAGTAACACCAGAGTTTCAATTGTTCTTCGTTCTTTATTCCAACCTCTGCCTTTCTGTCTTGTGCGTTCGCCACATGACTCTTTGCCAATGACTTTGTTGTTCCGTTGCTACTACTGTCCGTGTCTTACAGGGTATACTTGGACCCCTTGCCCACGGCCAACGGACCACACATTCTCAGTATTGTCATTGCTAACTATCGTGGTTAACTCCGGGATGTGGTTTTATCCGTTCACCTATCAGACATGAGGCACTGCCACTCGGAAAGGGTTCATCTGACCAGTGACAACCCACTGCTGCATGTATACGGTACCCACTGACAGGCGTATGCGTGGAGCTGAATTGACGTTTTGCACACAGGCCGTGACGACGAGTAATTACATGTACTTTTGCAGATCCCTGCAAATAATTGGGTAGCCATTTTGAAGGCGTACTGGTGTATCCGAGTCAGATTCAGATATTCACCCGCCTATGGTATTAGCCCGGTATGTTTGTGTTCTACTACCACTTGATCCGTTTGTGCGACAAGATGAGACAAGTGATATAGGCATTATAGTAATTTTGAATACAACAGGCTACTATACAAATACGAACATAAGAACAAATTCTACTGTGAAACAAAGCCTGTGGCTGGAATGTAAGCGAGATAACAAATACTATAAAACAAAATCGAGAATGCCTCTACTCAGCCGGGGTGCCCACAGAGTTGAAAGCAAAGTCCAATATCGCAGGCCCCGCCAAGATGTTACCCTCGCTCACTGACCCATTCATGCTAGTCACAACGGCGTACGTCGTCCCCGCCAACTGCCCGTTGGTGATAGGCGCATACACCTGCCCCAGGCCCTTGAAAATGCCAATGAACGTGCCGGTGGCCATGGATGGTTTAGCCTTCGGTCAGCGAGGTGACGGTGAACGTGAGGGTGGGGAATGGGAGGACGGGATTGGTCAAGGGGCATGAGGTGAATCAAGAGATATATACAACCACGATCTGGGTCGACCTTCCTCTTTCTCCCTCGATCGGATTCTCACTGGGCATCAAGTTTAAGCAGGCAAACATACTGCAGAAAATTTTCAAACTGTTTGACTTTGGCGTCGTCTGCACCTTGGGGGGAATCAATAGGTTGAGTTGATCGAATGCCCTGAATGCACCTCCCGATGCATCCCGAGCAGGTGTGATAAACACAATACGTATATCCTTCCTTGCTCCTGCCGGAAGCTTACTGACGACCACATCGAGCCCTCGAAATTTGATAGGATGACAGTTGGATACTGTCATTTGGAAAAGGTATGTGGTGTACCCGGATGAAATAAACAATGCATTGATGGACTCTGCTTTGATAACTGGGGTCATGTAGAGGTCAAGATAATTTTGATGGACACCTTGCGAACCCGGACTCTCCCGGATGTCCAGCGGAAAGTAGCGGCTCTTCTCATTGTTCCCAACAGCGGGAATAGTCACGTCAACCTTCAGCCCTATGTTTAACTTCCTCCTCGTGCCAGCCAACAGACAAATCATGCTCAGCGTGGTGGCCTTGCGAATGGCAAAATGAGCCGCCTGCTCGAACAGAATGCCAGCTTTGCTATGAGCATACGGATTAGCCAAATACTGCACTAGAGTTTCAGAGAGCCGTGCCGGAGTAACCAGATGAATGCGCTCGAATACAAGTCCAGTGATGTGGTTGCTCATCAGTTCCGTGCGCACCTTTCGCCACGTAGGGTCGTCAGGTTCCACTCTAACGAGAGTGTAGCTTGTACTTGAATTAAAAGACGTCACCGTGGCCCGGATGAAATTGTCCATGGACCCTATGTTTCGTACGGCTTCACTTACGAGCGCCAATTGGTCCTTCAATCCATCGTCAGTGAGAGCCCAGTAGCAGAGTTGCGGGATTCCGGTGAAGATGGAGTAAGCTTTGCGTAGCCGCTTGCAATGATCGTTATCAAGTGGTTCATAGGCTTTGTTGGCAAACAGTAGGCTGCAAAGCACATTAACTATAAGTGATAAACAGGAGCAACGACACTACACTCACCTGCCGAAATACATGGGTCCCCATGACCATGTCGGCATGCAGCAGATCCTCACTGGGTGCTTGTGAGCAAAGTTGTACCAATGTTTTTTATCCGGTAAGGTAGCAACGACCACTCTGCCCATACGAAAATTTGGGTAAAATGTGTTGGGCACAGATTCAAGTTCATCGCTGAGATTAACCAATGCATGACATTGCGAGTCAGCATCCAACTCGGGGAAACGATATCCATTCGATAAATTCATCTTTCTGACGCCGTTAGCATCAAATATGTGAGCCCCCTCCTTCGTATCACAGTAGATCATGGTCTTTCCAAGCATCAATCGACAGAGAAGTACATAGATCAAAAAAGCTGTTTTTCCTGGAGGATAAAATCCGATAAATCAAAATTAAGAAATATGTATATTTATTAGATACTGACCAATGCCAGGTTGGCCTGTAACAATCGTCGCATGGTGTAAACTGGAAAAACGATCTAACTGTGGTGATTTCACGAGTGTTTGCCATTTCTCATCCTCATCTTGCAATAGTTCCCAGAATGTCTCGAAAATCTCAACAACGAGCAGCCTTGATAGCCCGAAGCGGAACGTCCCTTCTGGATTCACAATAACGGTCAAATTCAGCAGCTGCGAGCCGGCCTCCACCTCCAATGAGAGTGGGTCGGGAATGCGAACACTCTGCTTCCCAAGCAGATGGCCCCCATGTTGCCAAAATGTCCTATGAAGGGCGAGAAGGTCGGCATCTGGAAAACAACCTCAGAAGAATGTGACACGCCCGGGAAACAAGTTATATACCTGGTGGAGGTACTCTAAAGACGGGACCTGCAATTCCCATAGTTAGCGAGAATACCAGTGGCAGACATGCAGAGGTCAAGAACAAGATTGCGGGCATGGTTGAAATGGATGAGTCAGCAGGTTTTCGGGCAAGCTTGTCAGCAATGCTCAGCCATGGAGAGTAGTCTCACTCACTGGTGACCAGGACCCTCACAATTATATGGAGGTGCCTGGCGTCAGGTTGATTCGACCAATACTCCTCCACGGGCTCCCATGATGACAACTTCTCCACGCCCTGAAGACTCTCAATTTTGAGGAGGCTAAGAGCATCTGTATTGCAATTTTCGAGATCAATGTTGACCTGTTAGGGTGTGGGAGTAAGCCATGCACTTCACATCACGACTTATCGACGGCTCTCACCTTCCACAGCGCCAAGGTGTCAGGATCAACATCCTTTAAGATACTCCTTGCTCGTTCGCTTTGTATAGCCTCCTTCAGGCTTCCAACCTGCAAATTGCTTGTCACTTGAACTTGAAACACCTCAGATTCGCTCTCGATGAGACAATTAAGCTGACAAGATTTGTTATCGACCAGGACTGAGGTAGATTTGCTCATTACTGCATGCACCAATTATGATGTTCTGGTATGGGTGAGTCTAGAATCATGTGTCATGGTCGCATATGGTCAACGGTGGTGCTATGGTGGGTGTTCAAAGCATTGGCGGCAATGACAGTGCTCAGACTGGACCATCATCTCATCGATCTGTTCTTTATTCCACCTCTGCCTTTCTCTAACTTTTGTTCTGTTGCTGCTACTGCCGGCGTGAAGCTGAATTGACGTTGTGCACAGGCTGCGACGACGAGTGATTACAGCTATGAGTTCAGACCCAGATATTTGTCAATGCTGACATTTAGCACGGTATGTTTTCACCCTACTATTCTGCAACTTGAGCTTGATCCATTGTGACGAGTGAAAGACATTAATACAAAAGGCTGCTATACAAACACGAACATGAGAACAAATACTACTATGAAACAAAGTCTGTGGCTGGAATGTAAGAGACATAACAAATGCTATAAAACAAAATCGAGAATGCCTTTACTCGGTCAAGGTGCCTGCAGAGTTGAAAGGAAAGTCCAATATTGCAGGCCCCGCCAAGATATTGCCATCGCTGACCAACCCATTCGTGCTAGTCACAACAGTGTATGTCGTCCCCACAAGCCCTGCAGGGATGACGAATTGCCCGTTCATGATAGGTGCATATACCTGCCCCAGGCCCGTGAAAATGCCAATGAACGCCCCAGTGGTCGTGGGGCCGGGGTAGTCGACGGCAATGGTTGAGCCTTCGGTCAGCGAGGTGACAGTGAACGTGAGGGTGGGGAATGCTTTGACTGGGAGGACGGGATTGGTCAAGGGGCATGAGGTAATGAATGTGGCTGCAATGGTGTATACTTCGTTGAGACCGAGAGAGACCTGGATAATGGAGCAGTTAGTGTCTGAGAGGGTATTTGTGGCAAGGTGACTTGCATCGAATGCACCGCTCCACCCGGAACCTTTGCTGACGGTGGATGCTACCCAGCTAGCATGGCGTGCCTCGGTGGCGAGGATGCTGGCTGCTGCAGTGAGATATGTTTTGCTCGTGATGTACTGTGCAGCGCCGATATAGGCTGTTATGCTGACCCCCTCGAGGGCTCAAAGCCACAAATGAAACGGGATCCGTGTAAGAGCTGGGACGAATTTAGCAGTGCATAGATGGTGGATCAGAGCGTGTCGACGTACAAGCTGTAGTTGCACGGCTGTGTGGCCTTGTCACTGAGGGCGGCAAGCAGGAAGGCGACGTGGGTCTGCTTGTGTGCACCCACCTGGACAAAGCGCCCGCAGATGAATGGCGCGAATCCGGCTTTGGCAAAGGTGGCTTCACCGAATTGGGCGAGCCCTGTTTTGTAAAAGTCGGCCTCCATGTATTCAAGTGTGAGCGCGAAATTCAGGACGGTGGTGTCTGGCGCCAAGGGGAAGGTTGGTTCATGGGCGGTGTCGTACGAAAAAAGACTAACTGACCATCAATATTTGTGGTTTGATTGATGGCACATTTGACAGCGCCAGGAAGACCTCACACCGAGTAGGGCTAAGGCAACAGTGGCTAAAGTGAGAGACTTCATACTAGGGCTGGTGGTGGTGGGAGGTCGAGATCTTGAAGGGGTGCTATTCTCCTGAAATAATGTTGGCAGATTTTAGTAGTCCATTAGCCGTCTCGGGTACCGGAATGGATGTGTCATCATTGAGCGATTTGCCCCTTTCTTTGAGTGAGTATGCGCTGGGGGCGCAATCAACATCCGTTCGAACCGCGTCGGCAGTCTCTGGCAATAGCACTAAAACTGATTATAGTTCTGCCTATACGCAAACTTCTAGAGGATTATAAAGTCACCCTGCAGTCTAAGTAATTAAGTGAAGTGAAGTGAATGGTTACCGAGATCCACAATAAACACTTCATGACTGTCAATATTACTGGTCACGGTGTACTCACAGATGCAT
>QLPF01001475.1:0-12864 GCA_003314045.1 Hygrophorus pudorinus
TTACATTGCCTGCTAACATCTATTTTAGTATAGCATGTCCTCAGGAAACAATTGACCAGAGTTTCTGAGTCAGATTGAGAAGTCTCTGTGGGCAACATTGCTCAGAATCACTGGAGGAGGTTCCATGTTGCAGGAGTTAGAGGGCTTTCTCGATGCCTATCACTTGTCATCTGCAGCATATATGGGTGAGAGTCGAGGTACTGGCTGGTTTTCCGGTGGTGAGTTATAACATTTCGGTGATGCAGACAACAAATTGAAGCCATGTGTTTGCAGTGCCTGCAATCCCATCTTCGCCCACCACAAATATAAGGACTGAACCTCAGATTCTGGGGCCATCATCGGTAAGTGATGTCATTTTTTGTGCATTATTGTGGCTTACCTGTGCACAGCAGTCATGGGTCGGCCAGCATGGTCGTGCTGCTTCTGAGACACCGTCATCATAGGTGGGCCATCATGGCTGTGCCACTTCTGAGGCATCCTCAAATGCCACTGGAAAGTTAGGTGGGTCGCATGGAACATCATGGTAGATGCTGAGGTGGATTTTGGAAGAGTGGGCCAGGCAAGCAACGCTAGCAGAAGTTGGGAAAGGAAAGCAGAGGGCGAAGGCCCCGGAGTATGATATGCAAGAAGAGGGTGCGCAGCGGCTTGAGCAGGCAGACATGGATCCACATCATTCCACCACGCCACAGCAGAGCACTGCCTTCTTGAGTGTTTCAGGGAGTCGACAGAACACTCCATCTGCCAGCCTTAACCAGGATGACAATTCACGGAGTGAGCATCCCACACCTCAACCAGTCCTCAATCAGGACGATGATTTGGAGAGTGGAGCTGATGTACCACAAGCAGCCCCTGCTCGGGAGGAAGGGGTGGAATCAGATGGGACCCAAGCCACCACAATGATAGCAAAGGGGGCTGTTGTGGTACATCCAAAACATACATCAGCTTGTGCTGTTGCATTGGCCACAGGGAAAAAGGATGCGATGGCACCTTCAGAACAAGATGCTTGTAATGACCGAGGGCACAAGAAAAAGCAGAAGAAAAGGACCAGTCAACAGAAGACTGTGGGGCACACTGGTGATGGTCCTATGATTGCTAGATTGCAAGCAGATCCACAGACGTTGAAGAAGTCAGATCTGTTTTCTCTCAAAAGCTGCATGATAAGTCCTTTGAGTAGGAATGAAACACACTGTGGCTGACAATTTTTCCAGCTGATGGAGTCATTTGAGATCACACTATTTGGTGCAGATAGGGAAATGCCCCCACACATTCATCAATTTAGATGTCCCAAATCATCGGTAAGCAACGATGGAAGTTATGTTGGCTCTGGCTGACATATCATAATCTTAGGAATCATACAAAGTTGCTCTGATCAAGGACATCCAGCAGAGCGTTGAGGGCCTATATTAGAACGGACATCCTTTGTATCAACTTGATAGTGCTAGATCGATGACCTATAAGCACTTGTGGGATGTTTCATCCATTTGTGTCGTCGATGCAGCTGACTTCAAGACAATGCAGCCTTGGGAGATCCAAGAGGTCTTTCGATATAGACACATATTAGTTTTGGGAGTTGAGACCAAAAAGATGCAGTTTGACCTTCAGGGTCTATCATCTTTGGGATCACTAACGCGACCAAGATATGTCCAAGGTGAGTGTTTGACAACAATCAGTTGCATTTGTTTGTTGTCTGACACTGGTGCTCAGTGTCAGTGTTGGCGAACCCAAGAGATGCCAGACGCAGCCTTGAAAACTGGCACACTTATGGACATGTACAAGCCATCGCAGGATCCAAACAACCATCACAACATCAACATATTGGATATCCCGATGGGGGACATGTCTACACCAGTACCACCACAGTATAGGTATGTTTTGTAATGGAGTCTCCATGAATGTGACAGTGACAGATCGGTATGATCTAGACATATCGCTAGTCACGAGCTGGCGATGCAAGTTACATGGGGTATGAAAGGTATCACCTCTATCCACCCACTCCATGATGAGACGATCTGGGGGACCACTGTGCTGAAACACTGTGTGTCATGGCAACACGTCAATGATGAGGGATTCGGTACCATCATAACCAATATGGTGGGGACCAAGTATTGGGTTTTGGCACGCCGACATCATGACGGTGACAGTCACTCCAGTATGGATTTTGGTTCTGTGATGGCATTCAGTCAAACTCTACGGCCAACGTCAGCATATGATGACATCTTTGAGCATGAAGGTGTACTTCTGGAGCCAGGTTCTGTGCTGTAAGTTTATGTTTCTGCTGTGTACACCATTTACTGAATGTCTTTCTAGTTTCATGAGACCGTCAATGCCACACTATGTGCTCACTGTCGCTGACTCCATAACATACAGCCACCACTTCTACTGCACATCAACTATCTCAGATAGTGTGTATGGAATTGTTCACTCATTTGTTCTCGGACTGTCAGTGACCAATTTCCTGCATGAAAATACGAAAACTCTCATGAGGAGGATAATGGCGATGTGGTACATCCACTTTGTGGATGGGGAAAAGGAGTCACCGGGTGAGTTCTACTTATGGTACTTGAAAGCCACATGGGATTGGAGTATTCATAGTTATGGAGCCCCACTTCCCCGACATCACAACATCGACAGGTCTCTGTGACCTGATGGCCTTGGGAAACCTATGTGAGCTCGGGTTGATTCTTGACCGGGAATCATATGTGCAGGAGTTGTCTCCAGATGATGTTGAAGACTCAGTGGTTGCATGCTGGCACTATTGCCAGATTCAGATTTGGTTCAACAAAACGTACATGATCATTGTCAGAGGGTCGCTTGTTGTTCCGTCATCGGTCTTCCGGTGCTCTCAGGTCAAATTTGCAGTAGCACTTGTGAATCACAAGTACCTGTTCACTGATGAGTCTCCCCCGGTGGAGAGATGTTCAGCTTTGGATGTGAACAGATGTGTGTTCGCATTCATAGATGAAGAACACCCTGAGCTTGTGGATACCTTCACTGCACTACTGGGCAAGTCTCACCAACAATTCTCTTGGAGTGGGCCAGAGATCAAGATCAGGTGGTGGGAAGCTGATGATGTGTCGAGGGAGTCATTCGACTTTGAGGATTTCCAGCTATTTCCAAGTGAGGAATCAGAGGAGGAGCCGGAGCAGAATATACCCCTGACATCAGTGGGTAACTGAAAGGTGATGATACCGACAGGTATGCAGTTTCCAGCTGATGGTATCAGAGCAGTTTAATAATGATCTTGCAGAGGGCAGTGAAGCTGAACCTGGGGCAAAACATCGTTGGAAGGCTCAAGACTGAAGTAGTGTCGATGTATTATCTTGGTTGATTTGTATTCCTGTTTTAAGATGAATGTACATTATAAACCAATACATACACAGTGTCAACAAGTCTGGATAAAGATAGGCCAACGTGCAATAACAGCAGAATCATAGGTGTTAGCCCACTTGCAGACTGAAGGGCCGACAGGCATTCACCATGAGGTAATACAATATCTGACATATGGGCCAACACATATGCACCATACAATATTATAATATTTGGTTGATGGGCTGACAGGAAATGTGCAGGGAATAATATAATATTGATTGATGGGCCAACACACATTTGCTGTACAATAAGATAACTATGGGCCGACACACAATTTGTGGGGAATAATATAATATTTCACATGTTGGCTGATCCGCAGTGAGTATACTCACTGATTGGCCGACATGCATTCACTTTTAAGTAATATAATATTTGACTGATGGGCCGACACGAATGTGCCGTACAATATTATAATATTTAATTGATGGGCCCACACACAATTCGCAGACAATAATATAATATTTTAGGTGTCAGCTGATCCGCAGTGATGATAGTCACTGATGGGCTGACATGTATTCACCGTGAAGTAATATAATATTTGCTTGATGGGCTGACACAAATGCACTGTACAATATTATAATATTTAATTGATGGGCCCACACACAATTCGCAGACAATAATATAATATTTTAGGTGTCGGCTGATCTGTAGTGAGTATATTCACTAATGGGCTGATATGCATTCACTGTGAAGTAATATGATATTTAATTCATGGGCTGACATGCAATCCACGGAGAATAATATAATATTTTAGGCGTCAGCCGATCCATAGTGAGTATATTCACTGATGGGCTGACAAGCATTCACCATGAAGTAATACAATATTTCAGCTATGGGCCGACTCGCAGTACCCAGGGAATAATATAACATTTGAGATATAGGCCCACACGCAATACTGGGCAAATCATATAATATTTTGGGTATTGGCCCACCCGCAGTGAGTATATTGACTAATGGGCCGACACACATTTACTGTGAAGTGATATAATATTTGACAGATCAGCTGACACGCAATAATCGGTGGATAATTTTACGTTTGGCCTACCTGCGTTGAGTATACTGACAAATTGGCCAACACACAATATAATATAAATCAGTTGATGTGGGCTGACATGCAATTCCCGGTTAAACTCTTTATTAGTTGTCACACTTTGAGCGTTCAAAATTGACTGCATTGGCTGCCACCCCATATGACAATGTTACTTGAGTCCTCAGCCCAGCCCCTGCCAGAATCAAAAACAGTAGAGGCCTTGATATATTGGTGTAAGTCGTGTAGACAACAACAACACAAACAGCCAAGCTTGGCACCCACAGGGCCCCGTGGGAGGAGTGCAGGGGCACATAGACTGATTATTAGATTTGTGAAGACGACTCCACCGGTATTGGAGGACTAGATGATGCCGAAACAGATGTGGGACAATATTAATGTGGTGCTGCAGATGTGGGAATGGGGGACAGAGGTCTGTGGGGCAGAATTCACGGGCCAGGGACACATAGCCATAACACCGCAAGAGCTGACTACAACAACAGGTTTACTGGAGATGGCACATGTATTCATCGGTGCAGTATCCCATGGACAGCAAGTAGTTGTCGAGAAGGATGTGAAGTGGGAGCATGTGGTAATCAGGGGAGTGCTGAGGGACAAAGTGTGGAGCCCGTTCAAAGGGTGCGATGTGATGCGCATATAGCAGGAGGTGGTCAGATCATGCTCGGCACTGGCAGGTAGGGTGCGAATGATGCAGGTGCTCCACGAGGATAGCAGGCTAATGACAGAATGGGGACAGCTCAGGAGGGCAGAGTGTAGGGGTGAACCAGGTAGGATGGTGCTCGTGTCAGGAGGGGAGGGTGTCAAGCAGGCATTGAAGGGTTATGGTGCCATGTTCATAGGCAGACAAAGGCGCAAAGTGATGAAGCATCGACCATGTGGGGATGATGGGCCCAGCAGGCAGTGTAATGGGGGCGCAGAACACGTCAATGTGGGATTTGGAGACCCAACCACTGTGGAGTAGGGGACAGTGAGGGGACGTGGGTAAAAGTAGGGACAATGGGACTACGAGAGAGTGGTCAGCATGCAGCAACAACAGTTGTCATTTCTCTTCTTCTTTCTTGGTTTTGTGGGCTCCTACTCAGAGCATTACTCTGAGGTTGGGTAGAAAGGCTTAATGTAGCGAATCGGGCGGCAGTATTTGTGTAGCACACCCTACCATACGGCAATGCCATAACGGGGTTTAAACGTGAAAAAGAAAAAAGAAAAAAAGTTTGAAACCCAAACCAAACCACTTAAAACCAAACTCCAAGGTTTGGTTCAGCATTTTGGCTGAACTGAACTCCAAGTTCAGTTTGGGGTTTGACAAAAAGTGTCTCAAACTAAACCAAACTGAACTTTGGGAGCACTACTCAGAAGGCAAAGGGTTGGGATTGAGGATCATGACATTGCAGTGCAAAGTATTAGTATGTACAATGTCTTTATCACATCAAACATCATACATTATATAATTGATCTGCATAATATGGTGCTTGTATATGCAGTTCTGTTGAAGCACTACATCTTGCCAATCACCAATTGTGTCATCTGCATCAGCACCAGAGAGGGGCGGGAAGGTAGCAGGCTTGTCTGCATTGAGAATGGATCAGATGCGGGCGACAAATGTTGTTTCAACTTCGGAATAAATGCCTGCCAGGGGCCGAAGGTGAGGCATAACCTGTAATGGATTCCACAAAAACTCATACTTTAATTGCTGGATCACCAGAATTTTCCCGAATAAACAAGCCTATATGTTTTGGTTCATTTTGGGATTTTCCAATAGCATGATGGATGTCTAGATTGATGGCAAATTTTCCCTCAGTGTTCTTGCTTGCGAAGTTTGAAGCGCGGATCTGAGAGATGCATGCTTGACAATGCTCTATTTGAGCCATCTGCTTCACAAACTCTTTACAGTCTGTGCGATGGTACCAGCTCTTTGGTGTTCAATGTTCTAGTTCACCCTAGGTACACCAAGAGTTAGACAATGTCTGGTGAGACCCAATCCCACTCACCACCTCTGTTGTATACAAGTTGCATATACTGAACACTTCTATCATGTCTCGATAGTCACCTAGGGAATGATACTTGTATGTTTCTAGATTGAACTTTTTCTGTCGTCAAGTTGTTGTTGTGGTAGTATTTGAGTCTGCACCTTTGTTTTTGGCCTTCTGGTGTTTGCAGGTGTTAGCTTCACGATCAAGCTCCTGTGTGTCAAAGACAGAACAAGTTGTATTAACAAACGCATGGAATTGTTGTCCCAAGGAAATAGTTGTGGCATCAAGGATCCTCAATGTGTGATCTGTGTGCATTTGAAATTTGGTGAGCCCATGCTAGTGAGCACATAGGAAAAGAAGCCGCAAGACGAGGGTATTGTGTGGCTCTGGAAGAAGTCCATCAAATATGGGTATAGCACACTCATGATGCTCATTGTCAGATGCCAATCCAAATAGAAAAAAAAATGAAAATACCTGAAGCAAATCTTCAAAATCCCATGCTGCTATCTTCTTCATTTCAGATAAATTAGTGGTGAACTTTCTGATGGTGTCCCGGCCAGATTTTGGCATCTGTCAATATCTTGATCACTAGGTATCAATATCAACCCAACCAATGCTGACAAATGGTATGCACTGAAGGTCCACCTCGTTAATCAAAGTTTTATCTGCTGCATGAAGAATATGTATCAGGTGTACAAACAAGTGTTTCCAAACTCCAAGCTCAAATTCGTGGAGAAGGTCAACAGTTAACATCCGGAAGAGATCAAACCTGTATGGGGCTAGCCAGGATGAGAATGTATTCTGATCATTATGTGCTAGTGAGCTAAACAACTAGCATGTTCCAACTTACAGATATTGGGACTAAAGACTCCTCTTTGAGGAGATTTTCCATGGCTTCATTTTTTTCATAGATAATACGCTGTGCAGTCGCAACTCTGTGTTGCCTGCGGGTGTCATTGACTTGAGCACAGGACTTACTCTGTTTCATGTCAAGTTTCATTCCTAAATTCTGTAAATGTGATTTGGGAATAAGGCACTGTGGACCATGGTTACAAATTGTCGCTATGAGGATTCTTTTAGATGTATTAGCAAGAATAGGTAAAACGAGAGCACTACCCACTTTTTGGGGTAATTAGCTGAGTATGTAAATATCCTCAGATAGAAGCGATGAATAATGCCATCACAGCATTCAATCACTATCCTGTGCTCGTAAGTGTTTATAAACATGTCATCCGGGAGGATTTTCCACTGGGCGTGATACACCTCATGATGGCAGTGGGTCATTAGTTCTTTATTTGGACCCTTGCCTCTTGTGTGGACCACTGCAAAATCCTTGAACAAGTCTGGTAGCTGGCGAGTTCATCAGCTAGTAGTATGATGAGAAAAGGAGTTAAACATACAGTCTGGAAATAGGCCACATGAGCACATGAATTACAAGACAGTTTGCATTGCCAATATTTAGACTCATGGCCAAAGAACATATAATATGGCCACAATTTTGCATTTCTGAAAGTTGCAAGGTGTGTTGCGTCAGGCCAGAACATTAAACCTACTATGACCCTGGGTAATTCACAACCAGGTTCTCCGGGAGACTATTGGAGATGGCGGTGGGCTTCCCGGAAGGCAGAAGAGGAATAGGGTTTGCCATGCACATGAACCTTATCAATCTTTTCATTCGGCTTCCAGAGAAGGCTGTATGGCTTGTAATGAAAATGTTGATCATCCAACAGATTGCTAAGTTTCTCCTTGATAAGAGACATGAGGGATAGTGCTCCCAAAGTTCGGTTCAGAACCGATCTGAACTCGGTTCAAACCAGAACCAAACTGCTGGTTTCAGTTCTGGTTCCAACTTGGCCAAACCCAAACCGGAAGTTTGGTTTGCATGCAGTTCAGGGCAGCTGCTGATTTTTTGAACAGTCTTGAATGCAGTTCAAACCGCGAACGCACAGGTATTTTTTCCTGATTTTATTGCATTTTATTTCATTCACTTTCAGTATCCAGCACTTCAACCCGATGTCATGTGACACAATAAACAAACGCTCTGGAACAGAGTGGTCATTTTGCTTTCCTCCAACCCACCGCAACCATCAAACATAATGAAAAACAGTACATTTTAAGTACTAAATATACTTTACTGATGTTTTCTAATAACAGAACTGGGTGGTAACGTGGCACGCGCATACCAACACCACCCACCTTCATCTCCACCTCCACCACCAATGCAAATGACTGACAACTGCATGCCCAAGCCTGGGAAAGTGGGAGAGGCAAGATAGCATGAGAGGATATGCAACTGGGGTGGTGCATCCACCCCAGTTGTAAAAGGTGTGTTTCTATTTTGTTATTTTTACTAATTTGATATCTAATTGCCCCTCGCACTCATCGAATGAGTGTGAGGGTCTTTTTCCACCCACATGACCGACAACCCATCCACTCGCCACAAACATGAGTCGGACATGTTGTTGCCTCCTATAACCACCCACAACCTGTCTGCTCACAATGAATGCAAGTCAGATGAGTCACCACAGCCTCCACCTGCCGTCCCACAACCCATCCACCCACCCACCCACCCATCCGCCCTCCTGTCCACATTCACCTCACAAACACACACACCACATCAATTGATGTGCACACTGCATTTGTGAGGTTGTAGGGGTACACAGAGATGTCCACAGCCCTATTCACCTAGCAGCTGGGTCCTCCTGTGTGCCCATATCCACCTCATGAACATGCACACCATGTCAATTGATGTGTGCGCTGCATTTGTGAGGTCATAGGGATGTGCGAGATAGTAAAATAGTAGTAAAAAATAATTAAAATAAGGAAATTTCCTTATTAGGAAATAAAAAGCGGTTCAAACAGTTTTAAACCTGGTTTGAGCCTAAAGTGATGAATTCAAACAGTTTTGATCAGTTCCGGTTCCGGTTTAGGAAATTCTAGAACCGAACCCGGAGTTTGGTTTCCGGTTCGGCCAAAAAGGGTCAAAACCGAACCAAACTGAACTTTGGGAGCACTAACGAGGGAGCGGTGGTAGAAATCGAAAACAATGTGATTCTTAGAGCCAGGGCGCTTCATGTGATGGTGGAATGGAACTGTGATCGATATGTGACTTCATGTCCACTGAGCATCTTCTTCCAGCCAGTTGTTGTCGTCTTCAGCTTCATCAAAATTATTGGTGGCCAGACTGGTATTGATGGCTGACCACTGTGTTTTGCATATATCATCCGCCATAAACTCTGGGTCACCAACGATGCTGATGAGCTCCTTGAAGCTCTGCTGTGACTTTTGTACCCTGTGGTTCCAATTCAGAACAGTAGCACCTTGTGTCCCAATTCAATTCATAAGGCGGCCAGAGCATCATTTGCTTGTCTTTTCCGAAGCTCCACCTCCTAGGATGCCAGTACATCTAATCCAAGACCAGCTACTCTCGTTTTCCCCAATGTCGATGGCAGGCATATCAAAATATGTTCAGGCTGACCATTTTCAACCTTATCAAGTCCTCCAGTGTTTTCTTCCTCAGATATGACGTCCTCCTCCTTCTCCCATTCATCCAACCTATCCCACACTGTGTTTTCTTCTTGTGGTAGGAGTTCCTCAAATTCCCTCACCCCCATGTAGGCATCGCCTTTCTTGTGGAAGCTGTTTATGTTCTTCTCAAGCCTTCTTCTTCCATCTTCAATGGCAGTGAGTTCTGACACTGAACTCAAACACTTTATCATGTGAATATCTACTCTCAAAGAATCCCTGTCCTATCAATGAGCCTCACAATACTAAGATGTACATATATAGACTCACTGGGATTCTTCTAGGGATAAACCTGTTGTTAGCCATGCAATAGAGCCCACAGCCAGTCCTGCAGCACTCTCTTGTGTTGTCAGTGAGAATCATATATCACTCTGTGTTGGAGCTGTCAATATTTGTTAGTGCTATATATATAATATATTAAGCTGTAGACCAAATCCTACCTGCATCTTCATGGACCCAGAATATTTTCAACTTTTCTCCCCTTTCTCTCATTGCCTTTGCCTCCTCAGTTATCCACCCACATATCAAGTCCTTGTCAATTGACAAGGTTAACTCCTCATAAACCCTCTTTGCATCTCTCCTCCCAGCTGCAGCCTTCTTTGCCTTTGTCAGCAAAGCCATCACTATTGAAGAAGATCAAAAGACTACAACACTTTCCGATGAAGATGAATTTACCTATTCCCACCAATTTCTTCCAGTTTGCATCTCTCATGTAATCATCATACACTTCACGTCTGTGTGCCTTGCTCATCGTCCTCGCAATCCTGGCAATCAGATTGAAACTTGACCACATTGTGCAATGTCATCTTCTGGGTTTCTCATCCAAACATGATCACCTTTGAAATTTCCGTCAATGACCAAGACACAGAAATATTTCTCCCTGACCAATCTTCCGTCAACCTCTTGCATATACTCTGGCAGAAGATTTACTGATCAGGATAATTTTTCCAATCCTGTGGAAAATTAATTCCAGGTTGAGGACAGGTGGGGCAAAATAGGGCCAAGTCTCTGTTTCCTGGTATTCTCTCTGTCTCATGAGCAAACCTGAATCTTTTTCTTGCCTGTAAATCGCGCCACTGTCTGGACACCCATAACAGCTCTTTATATTGGAGCTATGTTGGCCTTGTCAGTGCAATTCATTTGCTCAGAAAAATGCAGATGCATACCGGAACCATGTGAGGGAAGGCATTATTTGTTAGATGTCGAAGTTTGTTGTAAAGCTCTGTCCTGCAGTTTTGCATTCTATTGCATCTACATAAAAATAGTCCAAAACATCAAAGGTGAACACAGTACTCGGCCGACGTTGACTGCAGGAAAATAGGCCCATTCGGAACAGTTGGATGTGTCTATCTAGACAACCAGTGCAAGTACACCATCGTATGCAGTGTTGGAATACACCTGTGGTATGAACTACCACTAGGACATCTTCACTAGCATCTGCCCCTATCTCTACTTCCTCCTGGGCAGCAACCAAGTCCTCCTCCTCCTCCTCCCAGTTCAAATCGGCTCCCTCCACAAATATATCCTTGTTTGCATCGAATACAGTGGAGTGATTTTGCAGACAGGGCTTTCCCCTGTGACCCAGGTAGACAACATGGCCTTGGCCATACAGTGAGGAAGCCTTGAAAAATGTCCCGTTCCAGGATTGGAGCTGATGAAATGGCAGATACTTATGCACTTCCAGGCAACACTGTTTGCAGACCACTCCATCCAAGAAACAATCCCTGCATCAGAGGAGGTTCTCCTTTCTTCCACAACTGCATGCCTGGGTTGGCAATTGCTCAGCGTGCAGTAATTCATCCAGATACAAAGGCCTCAAAGGCTTCCATTCACGAAGAAAGTCATTTTGTGACTGCAAGAATTACAGGTAAACAATATAGCATTGTTGAGAGGATCTTATCTGCAGGGCATACCTTTGTTTTATTCTTCTTTCTTTGCTGGTCCTCAGCCTTATCATGATCCACATGATCCACATCCTCAATATCCCTTGGACTTCTTGTGAAGTACAGATGGTTTCTGAGTTTCATTGGAAACCTTGGAAGATGAAGCCCTCAAAGGTAAGGTAGACTGTACTTCTTTAGTCACATAAATCAGATTCCCCCTCCTGTTTCTTTTCACTATACCCTCTTCATCAATGATTATTGGCAGTTTTCTCTTTGTTCCTTTGGATAGTGAGGATTTAGACAACTTGTTTGCTCCAGACTTCACCATGTTCTTGGTTTGGAGGGTAAAAACAAGGTGAGAGGGAAAGGTGTTACACAGGAGGCATTGAACAGTATTACACAAGGCAGTATTACACAAGGCAGTATTACACATGCAATGAACTGTATTACATGAGGTATAACTACATCAGTTGACCCTGACATAACCCTAACTAAGCAGTTATGTAAGACCCAGTCGTGCTCTATATGGCTCTGCCATTAAATCATAATACTGACTATATAATACCCAGTCAGGATGTCTTATTTTCAACCGGTCATGAACTGCATCCCGAACATAATGAGCTATGCAAATTCGTTCCTCTCCCTCACAGGAAGGAACTCCATGTAACAAAACACATCCACATACCAGGACTACAGTGCCAGGACAATAGCTAAATGTAGTGTTGATATCGTGAATATTTATCCATGAATCTGTGTGTACCAACACTTAGTAGGAGGTCATAGGCAGATGAGGCTCCCCCAAAGTCTCTATGAGGCAGAGTTATACGATTAACAATGATCTGGATTGCTGAGAATGAATTCGGCCAAAGGTGGACATGAGGGTGTTCTCGTGCCAAGACTTGCCCCCATCTCAACTTCTGCACTGCTTCAAGTCCATATTCATACTGCTCTTGTGCAGTGAGACACAAAATCGAGTCCATTAGTAGTTCCCCACTTGCAATGGTGGTGAGGAACGTTCCACCTTCAGCTGTTCTCAGATGAGCTGAGGGGTATAAGGGGTCCTGCAATC
>QLPF01001480.1:0-16724 GCA_003314045.1 Hygrophorus pudorinus
ATCAAGGGGATTGGACAGGTCGATGGAGAAATTCTAGAGACTTTGTGGGCTGCTTTGAATCTGATCCCCAAGTCAGCCAGGACAATGACTATTGCGGGCAGACGGGAGCTCTTGGATGATCATATGCGAGATTGGAATTGGAAGAAGTTGGTTGGTATGAGTAAGTCATTTCATTATTCAGAACAGAGTTCTCATTGCTGAGATACCTGGATAGCTAAATCTCTTGTGACCAAATTTGCGAAGGGGCAGAAGGGAGCAGCTGAGTCTGGATTGGTCTTCCATGAATTGACTGAGTCAATATCAGCAGACCTGATAGAAAAGTGGGGTCAGTCTAAAGCCAAAGCAATGCGTGAGCGGGGTGAAGAATTGAGAATATATGATGTGGAAGAGGACAACAGTGAGATCTATTCTTCTTATATGTTATCCACTAGCTAAATCATGCTCTAGCTCCAACTCAAAGTGATATATGATTCAAGCTCACAACTGGAGAGAAGTCAGCAGGGTTGCCATCTGGTGCTATCTGCTGGTTAATTTCTGGTTTGTCAATCAAGGACCTCCAGTAGGTGATCATTCTAGATTATAAACAGTAACTAAAATTATTATTGTCAGACATTCTTTGCAGAGTGATGTACATCGTTGGAAGTCAATGACAAAGGCACAGCATTCTGTGATTGAAGATCAGCGAAGGAGACTGGAGAAGAAAATTATAGCTTTCCATCAGAGCACCGAAACATACATGGGGATGAGTGCAATGGTTTCTGGAGAGGATGGAGTCAATCTTCCAGATCTAATAGATGAGAGTGATGAGCTGGATTCTGACTATGAGGTAACAGATGAAGGAGAGAGCTCGTATAAGAAGACAATAGAGGTTACAAAGGCTCAAAAGGAGAGTAAGCGGAGGGGGACCCCTCCTCATGATGATGGAGAAGGAGTTTGTGCTGAAAAGTTGCCATTGTGGTTGCCATCACGTCTGGGAAAGGCAAAGATTGACTATCTACAACTACAGATCTTGGTATCTCAGGAAAGGCAACTTAGGGAGGGGCAAGCAAATGATGCGCTTGCTGCATTGCGGTTAGAATTGGGATACAAGGCACTTTTATTCAGGAGCGATGTCAGAAATTCAAAGCATGTCAAGGGGAAGACAAGAGCCTGGAGCAAGATCAGGAAGTCATCGGTGGAGGTCAGAAAACATGTTTGGTCCTATGAATGTGCTAAACAGGCAATGCAGTCTCTTGGGGCAGATAGACAAATATTGGAGAAGTACAAGGAGATCAAGAAAGAAGATCTAAAAGTCAGCTCTGACATGGTTGAGGAGAACAGATTTGGTCAGAGAAATGATAAATTGGCCTGGTTCTGGCGTCTGGGTCCTGAGATGCAGTCTGATACCAATGGGGATAACTGGATGGAAGAATGTGAGTAGAATGTTCTATTGATCATTTTATATGTACTTGACAAAAAAGTCCTTAGACTATCGCATCAATTGGCTAAGGACTAAAGCCAGATTTGATAGATACAAGGAGGAATTCCAAATTGTCAAGGATGAGATGAATTGGACACTGCTATATTTTGAGACTCAGCGGTCTGTATGGGCAAATAAAGGCTCTAATAGTGAGCAGTGGCTGGGGCATAAAGCTTATGCTCTGAAGCAGGCAGCAATGTGGGAGAAGTTTGGCATAGAAGGAATGAAGGTTTTCCAAAAATTGCCACATCTACATATATGATAATATAAGTGATGGTGGAAACTACATTAACCACTGTTGTAAATTAAATATTGGATGATGTTGATGTGGGCCAACAAAAAGGGAACTACTGTGGGACATGTCAGCCAATATGCTGGTAGTGAGAATATATATATTACTTTTGATATGGGCAGACACGCATGTAGCTACTATAATATATGTTGGCCGATACACAAGTAGGGAGAATATGTATAATATTTGTTATGTGGGCCGACACGCATATAGCTACTGTGGTATATGTCAGCCCACACATAGGTAGCGAGAATATGTATAATATTTTGATATGGGCCAACACGCATGTAGCTACTATAATATATGTTGGCCGATACACAAGTAGGGAGAATATGTATAATATTTGTTATGTGGGCCGACACGCATGTAGCCACTATGGTACATATGGGCCCATACACAAGTAGCCACACTAGTAAATATTGGCTGATACGTGTATAGTAAATGTCAGCTGATGCCGGCCGACACGCAAAGAGCGGCCTATGTCAATCTCGGCTGGTCCACTTTTAGCGGGTATAGTTGACTGCTCTAAGTGGGTATCCAGCTGACATAAACTGATTATAGTCAGCTGCTAGAACCCAGTCAGGCTGTTCTAGTTCTAGCCTATCATGCACCATGTCACGAATATAATGTGCAATGCATATCCGTTCTCCTCCATCCCAACCAGGAACTTCATGTTGAATGACACGACCACATACCAACACAGCAGTTCCTGGGCAGTAGCTGAATCTTGTCTTGACATCACACAATATAATGTGTGATCTGTGTGAGTACCAACACTGAGGAGCAGATTGTAATTGGAGGGTGCAGCCCCTGGATCCCTATGGCCCAGAGTTGAGTGGTTGTCAATTATTTGCATCCCGGAATAGATGGTGGGCCACAGAGCAATGTTGGGGTGGTAATTGTCCAAAGTGAGAGGGTTTTTCAACTGGTAAACCGCATCTCGCACAGCCAAGTACAAATTCGGGGCAGTCAGGCTAGCAATGGAATTGAGGAGGAGTTCCCCGTTCATGATTGATATCAAGAACGCAGCACCCTCATCAGTGCGGAGGTCACTTGATGGGAAGATATCATCTTGTATACGCTACACATCATTTCTGTCAGCTGGATTTCTGGGAAAATGAAGAAGAATGGATACCTGTTGTCGCTGCATGAACCACCCTGGTGACATATCTGCTGTGCCAGGATGAAAGAGAGCTTCAGACGGTTCTAGCTTGAATCCAGTGCCATGCCATGTTGATCCCGATGCATATCTGCACAAGGATCTCTCCAACAGGCGCCTGATTCCAAGCACTGCATGGTTGAAGTCGTCCTGTGATAGAAATGATTGATTTTATATAGCCCTAATTTCTGTGGCAAGGTCACATATAATGCGGTGATTGCACAAAATCAGCGGGAGGTGCCAAGCCATAATCTTGCCATGCCGATCCATAATGGTTGCCGGTTTATCAATATCTCTGAATTCCGCCTGTTTGAAATAATTTGATAAAGTGATATTGCTGCTTGCTCTTGTTCCATCCAGGTTCACTTTCGACAGTTTAACCCACTCTGCATATCGTGTAACATCCCATTTGGTGTAAACTGAGCAGCTTTTAAATCCCATGGCGAAATAAGAAGGAATGTGGGACATACAGGGATTAAGCACAGCCGCTACAATAATGAGAACCATATAGACAAACTCTTCTGCAGTTGTCAGTTCTCCTCTTTGATGTGGTTTGCCGTTTATCTTCATTCACATCTTGTAAATTGTATTATGCAAACATTTCCTGGTGGAGAAGTAATATGAACGAGCACATGTTTGGCACAGTAACAGGCTTGTCCCCATAGGATCTGCTCTTTCTCAACTGCAGGGTCAGTGGGACAATTGTGTCTGTCCCGGTCATAAAAACTGGTCCAGTGCACCATATTGACCATGAAGAGTTGCCACATATAGGTAGGGAGGTCCACTGATTGACTTTAAAGAGGCACAATCAATACCATATACATTGAAGAATTGCCATTGACGTACTCCATCAAGATAACAGATCAAGGTTTAGTCATCAGATGCTACATATGATCAGTCATTTGGTACAATGTCAATAAACTATATGTGCTTAGTCATACATTGACTGGTCGATGCACATGACTAACATGACATTGTTGAATTGTTTGTTTATCACAGCAAATATCAATGTATCAACATGACAGCTATATCTGAGTCATTCTTTACAATCCTAATAGCAACATTGCTTAGTCATGTATTGACTAGTCAATGTACATCAGACACAAAAGTGATTGAAGCTTAGTTCCCCACTGACTGGTGGATACATCTCACTAAATACAACAGCAACATATGATTAGTCATTCAATACAACAGCCACATATGGTTAGTCATACATCAACTGGTTGATGCACATGACTGACACAACTTTGTTTAATTGTTTGTCTATCACAACAAATATAAACAAAGCAATGTATCAACATGTTTTTTTTTTTTTTTTTCAATCTCCGCTTTTCCTTCTCCCACTGTTTGCTGCTGCACTACAACAAGATTGTCTCAATCTGTCAAGGCTACCACATTTGAGGTGACTAAATGTTATAGCTATCTGTGGTTGAAAGACAGATAGCCATCATATTCAGCCATCCCAGGCCAGGGTAGTGAAAAGGGAGCATCTGTTCCCTCCGTTTTAGTTTGCTGATCACTTGTTGCTTTGAAGTGATGTGTATAGGTTCTGGGGGACTTACAGGGTGGGTGTCTTGTGTCAGCCCCATGAGACGTCAATCCGCCACATGCAGGGGTATGCCGTGACTTCTTGGAGTTGCCGCTACCTCTGGCCCAACCAGTTCTGGGGGATTTACCAAGGTGGGCGTCTTGTGTCAGCCCCTTGAGACACAAGAAATTGTGCCGCTTGCCAGGGTATGCTGCAGCTCTTTGGAGCTGCCGCTACCTCTAACCTTGTTCTGGAGTTGACGGAAATATGTTCTGGGCTAGATGATGGATGGACAGAGGTACACCGAGTCGAGTTGTGAGTGTGGTGAGTTGGTGATCACAATCTTACCATATGCCCTACTTAACACATTCACTCAGTGCGCAGAACATTGCTGTGTCCTGGTCAAGTATGCTGCCTGCACCAAAGGCACACAATATTCTGACATATTCCTCTCATGTCCAGATATGCACCATTTCATCATATTCAAACTATGTGGTCCACAACAAGTGTACTTTGGCTGGTAAGTTCCACCAACATCATTAAAATATGTCCTGACTCATTGTCCACAGGTTTGCCTTTCTGCTGCCCAATAGACCCATAGTTCCCGCTCCATGTGTCCCATATATAGATATCTTGTTATTGTTCTATTCATATTTGTATGATGCTGACTGGAAGGGGGAAAGAGGCAGCAGGCCTCCTTGTCTCTTCCTCCCTTCCAGTCAACATCAATTTTTTCCCTTCAATTTATTAAACATTTGTATGCAGTATAACAAGCAATGTGTGTGATGTGTTATAATGCCGATATTTTTAGGTCATGTGATGCTTATGTAATCATGTTGCATTTCCCAATAAGGCTCTATGCAGAAAATATTTCGGCTAAAGCTACATTAACCACCACCACACCACCACCATCACCACCACCACCCCACACTCCACAATATCATTCAAATGGCCTGGTCTACTAAATTCATTGCCATCCTCAAAGAACACCTCAACAAGTGGGCATCCCTTAAAAATAACAAAGCTGGCAAAACTGCACTGGCAGAAAAGGTTGCAGGTGCTATTATAGTGTTCCATGTTGAAAATAAATATGAAAACCCTCTGCCAATTGACCTGAACACTGAACTGTATTTCTTTACCCAGACTAGCTACTTACTAATCAATCATTGTTTTTTTGTTTGGGCATCTAGAAAGTGCACACCTGGTACCAGAACAATGTCAAGGCACAGAGTCACACAGAAGCTCAGGGCGGAAAGAATATGTCTGCAGCTACACCAGGCAATATTCTGTAAAAGATGTAGCTGCCCAAATATACAAGGACAGAGTAGATGACATTATCTTTGAGAGTACAGACCAACTGCACAGGTCAAAGGATTGGCTCTGTTATTACCCCGCCACAGTGACTACTCTCTTCCAGGGCCTGAATGATGATGAGCAAGCAGATTGTGAGGAACATATAAAGCAATGGAATACAAAGGGTCCCTCCACCGCCCAGCAACAGATGTATGTCTCAATATATGTCAAATTTCTGCCTTCTTTCCTTATACGTCCATGTTAGCAATGCCAAGCAGAGTTTGGGTAAGACAGTGTGGAAGTTTGTCACTGACGTTGATCGTAACATGGGCATGCAAATGTTCATTATGTTAGCTTATAAGAAAGCTGATGGGACCTTGGGCAGACAGAAGTGAGTCATATTACATCTGACTATGTTGCATTAGTTAAAACATGTCAACAGATATGAGTCATGCCCTCTTGTTGGTGATGAGCCATTCACCAAGCTGAATCCATCTTGGGAAGAAAACACCTGGCAAGAATTTATGAAATATGCCAAGGAACAGTTTGGTAAGATCTGTGTAGATATCAGAAATATTATGTCACTTGAACTGCTTCATGAGTAGAAAAGGCAGAGAAAAATGATGAGAAGGATAGTGATTCCGACACGTCAGATAAGGATGTGCCCCAAGGATCAAAATCCAAAAAGGAGTCAACTCAGGTCCTGTTGGACGACAACAGCTGGCCTATCCTACCAGCATACAGTGACCAAACTCTGGGAGCAAGAAAGGACATAATACACAATTATGTTACCATTTTGTACAGTAAGGAGCCTGCGACGTTGTTGTGACTAAATAATTAATAATACCTTGCAGGACATTTCACTTGCAACAAACAGGCAGTGGTTCCTTGGAAAGCCTTGACATATTCCAATCAAGGCTTTCTGAGACCTGACTCCCTACCAGATGGCATGACTCTATGTGAACCATCCAAGCTGCAGCTGAGTGCTATAACTGATCTTTGGCAACATTGGAGGTCCAAGCAGAACAAAGGCCAGCGAGGATTAGTATTCACATCGGCAAGGAAACAGGACATCAGAGAGGGCCTAGGAAAGGGCAAGGGGAAGGTAGCCCCAGCAATTCCATTTATTTCCCCGATGTCTCCTCATCCCTTGACGTCTCCTCATCCAGGACCCTCCAATCAACACCAGCCAGCCATACCACTGAGTCACTCACCATTGCCACCACAGCCAACATCATCAGGCGGACATCATTAGACTGAACAGCAACACAACAGGTCCCCTCCCTTGCACAAACAACACAAGAAGGATAGGATGGCCTTCCTGAAGTCGCTTTGTCCTTAGGATGACTATATTGACTTTTTGAAGAGAATTGAACGCATCAAGGGGAGTGATATAGTAGAGACCGTGGACAAGTTCCCAGAGTGGACCACCTGGAAGCACGACAAACAATACTTGCCGGAGGAGTTCCATTCCAAGGAGGGCTTCCAAAAGCTAACCACAGGTCTCAACAGCTTCAATATGGAGACCAGGATATATTGCGAGTTGGAATATGTCGCCCTTGCCATTGGCTTGGCACTCCGTGACATTTTGGCCATGATAGATGAAGAAGACAAGCATGGGGTTCTCCTAGCCTGGTTCCTCAAGTCACCACTCCATGAGAGGCAAAAGCGTGGTCTGCTAAAAATGTGTGCCAACATTGCTATTGCCCCTCCTTCCAGGTGAGTCCGCACAATAGTCAGAACAGGACAAAAACAAAAACATTCAACATTTCAACAGTCAAAAACATCCAGTCGATGATAGTGAGAATGGTCCAAGAAAACGGACACAGGCAAATACTGTCCAAGCATCTCAGCGATCTTAGGTATTCAATACAAACTGAAGAGTGCATGATTACTTGTTACTAGATATGCAGGACATCCAGGAAGATTACATTGAGAGCCACAGTGTTTCTGCTCCTGTTTGTGGGGCTACTGTCTACTTAAAATACTGGCTGCTTGTGTCTTTTTGAACGTCGCACTGCAATTTGAATCCATGCTTGTGATTGAAGTAACAGTGATATATGCATGAGTGGAGGCAATATTTATTGCGCAAGTGCAATCTTTTGTGCCAGCCATGGGACAAGCTTCTTGTGGACTACCCTATACTTCAATAAGAGTCTCTTCAACTCCATATGCTTTTCACCCATGTTTGGTGATTTCCAGCTCGCTTTTAGGTCTGCCAATGGCCCCTCTTTATCCACATCAATGATGATGCCAGCCTCTTTCTGTAGGAATGTATTATCAACAGGAATGAAATGATTACCTTGCTGTGACATACCTCAATCAGCTCGGCCCATCAGTCAAATATTATATTACTTCATGGTGACTGCGTGTCAGCCAATCAGTGAGTATACTCACTGTGGATCAGCCAACACGTGAAATATTATATTATTCCCCACGAATTGTGTGTCAGCTCATAGCTGAAATATTATCTTATTGTACAGCAAATGTGTGTCGGCCCATCAATCAATATTATATTATTCTCTGCACATTTCCTGTCGGCCCATCAACCAAATATTATAATATTGTATGGCACATATGTGTTGGCCCATATGTCAGATATTGTATTACCTCATGGTGAATGCCTGTCGGCCCTTCAGTCTGCAGGTGGGCTAACACCTATGATTCTGCTGTTATTGCACATCGGCCTATCTTTATCCAGACTTGTTGACACCGTGTATGTATTGCTTTATAATGTACATTCATCTTAAAACAGGAATAGAAATCAACCAAGATAATACATCAACACTCCTTCAGTCTTGAGCCTTCTGACAATGTTTTGCCCCAGGTTCAGCTTCACCGCCCTCTGCAAGATCATTAGTAAACTGCTCTGATATCATCAGCTGGAAACTGCATACCTGTTGGTATCATCACCTTTCACTTACCCACTGATGTCAGGGGTATATTCTGCTCCGGCTCCTCTTCTGATTCCTCACTTGGAAATAGCTAGAAATCCTTAAAGTTGAATAACTCCCTTGACACATCATCAGCTTCCCGCTGCCTGATCTTGATATCCAGCCCACTCCAAGAGAATTGTTGGTGAGACTTGCCCAGTAGTGCAGTGAAGGTATCCACAAGCTCAGGGTGTTCTTTATCTATGAATGCGAACATATGTTTGTTCACATCCAAAGCTGAACATCTCTCCACCGGGGGAGACTCTTCAGTGAACAGGTACTTGTGATTCACAAGTGCCACTCCAAATTCAACCAGAGAGCACTGGAAGACCGACAATGGAACAACAAGCGACCCCCTGACAGCGATCGTGTACATTTTGTTGAACCAAATCTGAATCTGGCGATAGTGCCAATGTGTGACCACTGATTCTTCAACATCATCTGGAGACAACTCCCGCATGTATGATTCCTGGTTGAGAATCAACCCGAGCTCACACAGGTTTCCCAAGGCCATCAGGTCACAGAGACCTGTTGATGTTGTGATGTTGGGGAAGTGGGGCTCCATAACTATGAATACTTCAATCCCATGTGGCTTTCAAGTACCATAAGTAGAACTCACCCGGTGACTCCTTTTCCCCATCCACAAAGTGGACGTACCACATCACCATTATCCTCCTCATGAGAGTTTTCATATTTTTGTGCAGGACATTGGTCACTGACAGTCTGAGAATGAATGAGTGAACAATTCCATACACACTATCTGAGATAGTTGATGTGCAGTAGAAGTGGTGGCTGTATGTTATGGAGTCAGCGACCGTGAGTACATAGTGTGGCGTCAACAGTCTCATAAAACTAGAAAGACATTCAGTAAATGGTGTACACAGCAGAAACATAAACTTACAGCACAGAACCTAGCTCCAAAAGTACACATTCATGCTCAAAGATATTATCATATGCTGACATTGGCCATAGAGTTTGACTGAATGTCATCGCAGAACCAAAATCCATACTGGAGTGACTGTCACTGTCATGATGTTGGCGTGCCAAAACCCAATACTTGGTCTCCACCATATTGGTTATGACGGTACCGAATCCCTCATCATTGATATGTTGCCATGACACACAGTGTTTCAGCACAGTGGTCCCCCAGATTGTCTTGTCATGGAGTGGGTGGATAGAGGTGATACCTTTTATGCCCCGTGTAACTTGCATCGCCTGCTTGTGACTAGTGATATGTCTGGATCATACCAATCTGTCACTGTCATATTCATGGAGACTCTATTACAAAACATACCTATACTGTGGTGGTACCGGTGTAGACACGTCTCCCATTGGGATATCCAATATGTTGATGTTGTGATGGTTGTTTGGATCCTGCGATAGCTTGTACATGTCCATAAGTGTGCTGGTTTTCAAGGCTGTGTATGGCATCTCTTGGGTTCGCAACGCTGACACTGAGCACCAGTGTCAGACGACAAACAAATGCAATTGATTGTTGTCAAACACTCACCTTGGACATATCTTGGTCGCGTTAGTGATCCCAAAGATGATATATCCTGAAGGTCAAACTGCATCTTTTCGGTCTCAACTCCCAATACTAATATGTGTCTATATCAAAAGACCTCTTGGATCTCCTGAGGCTGCATTGTCTTGAAGTCGGCTGCATCGACGACAAAAATGGATGAAACATCCCGCAAGTGCTTATAGGATGTCGATCTGGCACTATCAAGGACGTCCATTTTGATATAGGCTCTTGACGCTCCACTGGATGTCCTTGATCAGAGCAACTTCGTATGATTTCTAAGATTATGATACATCAGCCAGAGCCAACATAACTTCCACCATTGCTTACCGATGATTTGGGACACCTAAATTGATGAATGTGTGGGGGCATTTCCCTATCTGCACCAAATAGTGAGATCTCAAATGACTCTGTCAGCTGGAGACATTGTCAGCCACAGTGTGTTTCATTCCTACTCAAAAGACTTACCATGCAGTTCTTGAGAGAAAACAGATCTGACTTCTTCAACATCCGCGGATCCGCTTGCAATCTAGCAATCATGGGACCATCACCAGTGTGCCCCACAGTCTTCTGTTGACTGGTCCTTTTCTTCTGTTTTTTCTTGTGCCCTCAGTCATGATGAGCATCTTGTTCTGATGATGCCATCACATCCTTTTTCCCTGTGGCCAATGCAGCAGCATGAGCCGATGCACATTTTGGACATACCACAACAGCCCCCTTTGCTGTCATTGTGGCGGCTTGGGTCCCATCTGATTCCATCCCTTCCTCCTGAGCAAGGGCTGCTTGTGGTACATCAGCTCCACTCTCCAAATCGTCGTCCTGATCAAGGACTGGTTGAGGTGTGGGATGCTCACTCTGCGAATCGTCATCCTGGTTAAGACCGGCAGATGGAGTGTTCTGTTGACTCCCTAAAACACTGAAGAAGGCAGTGCTCTGCTGTGGTGTGGTGGAATGATGTGGATCCATGTCTTCCTGCTCAAGCCACTGTGCGCCCTCCTCTTGCATATCATACTCCAGGGCCTTCGCCCTCTGCTTTCCTTTCCCAACTTCTGCTAGCGCTGCTTGCCTAGCCCACTCTTCCAAAATCCACCTCGGCATCTGCCATGATGTGCCATGCGACCCACCCAACTTTCCAGTGGCATTTGAGGGCGCCTCAGAAGCGGCACGGCCATGACAGCCCACCCATGATGTTAGGGCGACGCTAATAGGTGTCCCTACAAATAGTAAGAGTGGGGAAGTTGTATGAGAGTTGGTTCGTAAGAACCGAGGATGATGTATAAGATGAGAGGTGAGAGTAGTGGTGAGTTCTGAAGACTGAAGGGTATGCGCTTTAGCGGTAATCCCAAGAGATTCGAGCTGGGGTTTCCAGTCGAACTCTGGTGCTTTTATAGATGTGTATGACTAATACAAAGAATGTTATGGAATGCTATGGAATAAGGACACGTAAGCCTTGGTCCGTGCATCCCGTTGGGATGATGTAACTATATATGAGTAATCCGTCGGAACGATGAGTAAGCCGTCGGAATGACATATGAAACAATGAGTAAGCATCGGATAATAGTAAGCGTGTATGAGTAATCCGAATGCGTGTAATGGAGGAATATGGATGAAAGGTAAAGGTAAAGGTAAAGGAATTGACGTATCATGACACATGACGACGGTGCCTCAGAAGCAGCACAACCATGCTGGCTGACCCATGACTGCTGTGCACAGGTAAGCCACAATAATGCACAAAAAATGACATCACTTACCGATGATGGCCCCGGAATCTGAGGTTCAGTCCTTATATTTGTGGTGGGCACAGATGGGATTGCAGGCACTGCAAACACACGGCTTCAATTTATTGTCTGCATCACCGAAATGTTATAACTCACCACTGGAAAACCAGCTAGTACCTCAACTCTCACCCATATATGCTGCAGATGACAAGTGATAGGCATTGAGAAAGCCCTCTAACTCCTGCAACATGGAACCTCCTCTGGCGATTCTGAGCAACGTTGCCCACAGAGATTTCTCAATCTGACTCAGAAACTCTGGTCGATCGTTTTCTAAAGACATGCTATACTAAAATAGATGTTAGCAGGCAATGCAAACACTTTTCAAATGATACTTATGCCAACTAATACCTCCTTACAGTACACAACTGACTGTGCATTGTAGTTTGTTGGGATCAGAAGTGGGAAAATGGATGTTGCCAGATATAAACATTGCTGGACTGCCCGAACAATGTTTAATGTCTTTGTTGCCTTTCACAACTCGTCTAGACACCCTTCTCGAGCCTGACCCCCAATTGAGATGATTGTCTGGAATGGCGACTGTGAGGCCAGATTTCCAGAAAATATAAGACATGTACCCAATAATGGCCTCAATGAAGCTTTCCTCATCTTCAGGAAAGTATAATTGTCCCTGGGAGTAAAATTAGAACAATAAGCAATGATATAATAGAAAAGCATACCATGCCAAACCAGCATAACGAGAAGACCAGGAACTAGGTATTGACTATCACCTTATGATAGTTTGCTTCCTGGACATGTCAACTTGCACATAACAGACTGGACAGTCCAGTCTGCAGTATCTGGATGTGGGGGGATGCCGACAGAGGCATGCCACTGAAGATGGTGATGACTGGTTGGGACATCCCGTCAGTGGCACCTTGGTGAAATATTTCCTGGAATCTGTTGACACAGGAGGGCCAATCTGAAAGCGATGTGTGTAGCTAATAAAGAATGAGATATCATATACAAAATAAGCAGTCTGAATTTCTGACCTTCTCTATTCTCTGTGGAAGCCTGGGGTGTGGTACCTGCGGAAAGATCTTCTTCAACGAATGAGTTGGACAGCCGAGCACATTGGCTAAGATGTCCAGCAGTCGGTACTTGAGGAGGACTTGGACAGCAAAGTCAAACTTGTGAGGAGTGGTGTATTTGCTCCAGTGATCAGGCTTGAGGATTAATTTATGTGCCTGCAACATGTTGTTTCCACCCCCAAGATATTCCCATGCAAAATTGCGGTGCATGTGTTCAAAGGATCCACGGGAATCGTATGCATCCAGTGCATCTGCAAATCTCTATACTTTGACGTCACCACAACGAAACATGCCACCTAATGGATTGCTCACCATGACCATCATCTGAAAAGAACCCTCTTCCACCTCACCGAGGCTCTCATGCATTTATTGTGCCAATGATCCATGGTGTAGTGGCAGACCGTTCTCCCAAGGCCACTGCTGGATGATAGGAGCCCGATTCTGTAGGACACCAGATGTGTGTATGGTACTGATCTGATTGTAAAGTTCTGTTTGGGATGACAGAGTAGACATTGCATTGTTGAATGGGATAAAGAGTAGAGTTGAAAGGAAGCGTGTCAAACACCCAATTAGTTAATTTGGTACAAACATGAACAAATGCTTAGTAATACACCAACTGGTCGATTCAAAACTAAATTAGGAACATGATTAGTACTGGACTGACTGGTCGAATCCACATGTGGCAGGTGACCAAGCATGAACAAATAATTAGTAATCAACTAACACACATCCACTAGATGCCAGAAAGAATGCCCCGAGGTCTGGCCTCTAAGGCAGGGCAACTGGGGCAAAACAGATATATTGCGCCTATGCATCTGCATTTGGGCATTAATTTATTACTGATTGTCCCCCATCTACCAATCAAATGATAGGACATGGCAGAATGGAATTCAATCCGAATTGAAACATTGTGTAAATGGTATCCCTGCTCTCCTAGGTAACTGAAATGGGATGTAGCCACTGGGCCCACTGAGCTAGTAGTGCGGCATGTGCTGCATTGCCAAGAATATATGCCGCTGGCACTACCAACAGGAGAAATGATCCATTATAGTCAAATTTTATTTCCGTGTTTTCACAGTAAAGTAGTCTACTCAGGAACTTCCTGCGGTTGCAACAACTCACAGATGATCTTGAATGAACATGAGCAAGCAGGTAAGCATCCACAATCGTTCAAATTGATTACACAGAACTAAAACAAACTTGTACAGACTTTCAAAACACACTCCTGTTACCTCGCAGCACTTGCAAAAATACGATCAAATTTGAATGAAGTGAGTGAGCCCCGTTCATCGTTCTATAGAGCTACTCAAATCGAACTCAACATTTAGATGTGCGAAATTTGGACACGGGTGTATATATGTGGCTGTACCTGCCGAGGATGCAAATTGGCCTGTCCTCATGCACAATATGACAGGCGGAACCACCTCCTTCCCTGCAAACATCGACAGGTAGACCGAGTCAGAGAGACTTATACATGGTGTGGGAAACACTGCAACTATGTACCAGGTTTCTGGGGGGGACCAAGCCATTAGTATATGTGATCCTTTGCATGCGTTGTATGATTTTGCTACTATATACTTCTTATTGTAATGTTATCAGTAGCATAACAATGTGGATTGCTATATAGCTATATAATTCCTAAAATATGTCATAATCTGTCATTGATAGTAACCAGTCAATGGGTGACTAAGCAAAGTGCCACAACAGCAAGTCCATTTAATCAAGTTTGAATATTTATTTCCTGCAATCTAATCAAGTAGAATTTCTCTACCTATCTCATGATTTTTGCCAAGGTCATGCTTTACCTGTGAGCATTGACTGGATGATAAACCAGAGACAATTGTCAGTGTCTGCATTTTGAACCTTTCCCTTATTTGCGCTACCTTCCCTCTGGGCCCTTATATATGCTTTTTGTAATGTATATAGCCTGGTCCTAGTTACAAAAATGCTGGGCATTGACCACCGGAGAACTGCTTTTGCCTACTAATTCCTGTTTCTCTCTCAATTCATCGAGCAGTCGATGGATGACTAATCAACGCCCAATTTAGAAGTACAATGAACACGTGCATCGACCAGTCAATGCATGACTAAGCTTTCGAACCACTGAAAAAGGCAATTGTAGGCACTTTTCACGACTACAACGATCATTATGCCGTTCCTTCTAGTGTTGGTCCAGCTTCAGCTGCCAGTCAGCTGACAGCTGGCAGCCAAGCTGATTTTGAGCCAGCCGCTAACCGGCTCGGCTACAGCTAAATACCAGCTTCGGCTCCAGCTATGAATCCTCAGACAGCCGCCAAGATCTGCCATTATGGGTTCTTTTTGCCTTACGCAGCCCTATCTTTACATTTTGTTTCTAGAGATGCTCCGGGGTACCAGCAATGATCCTAATCTCGGTCCTTTCACATTTACCACTCCTGAAAATGCTGCGGCTCAAGGGTGCACCCAGTGCGGCAATCCCCACCATCCTGACGTACCTCCCGAATCTCATCATCCTCGATGCGGAATACCTCAGCTCCGGGATATATCGACAACCTAGCCCTGATTTGCCCTCTGCGCACACTCACTGTCCGCACATGCTCGTCATGCTACCAATATCATGTTGCAGAAGGGCTCGCGATTGCGCATCATCGGTGTGGGTCCAGTGCTGTACACGGTCGGTCATACTGATTCTCCCAGATTTTGCACCCGTCTGACTTGCTGGATGTTCAATTAGGGCAAGGGGATGCTACACCATGGGACCGGCAGTCTGGAATTAGTGTTTGAAGTTACGAATTAGTGTTTGAGGTTATGAAAGACATTTTAGTTATGTTAGGGTATCGTCCGAGCAAAGTCCCATGAATTGCGCCTGGGGCTGGTGTCAGCCGGTATTCAGTGATACGGAAAATGAGAAAGCTCACCGGTTTCCCTGATATGGCGGACATAAAGCACCAGATCTGGTCGTTTGATCAATGTCTTGGAGGGATGAAAGAGTGAGACCTGTGCGAATCATGATGATGGTCAACGAAAGTGATATTTATGAATATTGGGCTTACCATACGTGAATAAAGCGTCCGGTAGAGCAATGGCGTGGCAGCACTAGAGCATGTATTCAAGAACGGAGAACTTACCAGCCAAATTCTACATGACACGGTTGCTGTATGGTACGTAGATGCCGGTGGGATAGGCGCAGATGATAATGGGATAGGTGCCGGGGGTGTCGTTCTATATGATGCCGGTGGGTATGTAGATGCTGGTGGAAGAAGGAGGTTGGTTGTGGGTTGAGCGGAGATGATGGGATAGGCGCGGATGGAGGTTGGTTGTGGGTTGAGGGGAGACGATGGGATAGGCGCGGATGGAGGTTGGTTGTGGGTTGAGGGGAGACGATGGGATAGGCGCGGATGGAGGTTGGTTGTGGGTTGAGCGGAGATGATGGGATAGGCGCAGATGAAGGAGGTTGGTTGTGTGTGGGCTGAGCGGAGACGATGGGATAGGCGTGGATGGAGGTTGGGATAGGTGCTGGGGGTGATGTTCTACATGATGTGGGTGGGTACATAGACGCCGGGGGTGATGTTCTACATGATGCAGGTGGGTATGTAGACGCCGGTGGAAGAAGGTAGTTGCAGGCAGGAGTAGTGTGCAGACTACTGTACTTAGCGCAGCCTGTGGGAGACGGTTGTGCTATCCAGTGGCTGAGGATGGGGCCTACACAAACAAGAGCAAATGGCTTGTGCGTTGAGGTCTGTGCATTGAGGT
>QLPF01001481.1:0-26821 GCA_003314045.1 Hygrophorus pudorinus
ATCATGTCGGAATTCTGACCGTCTTCATGCTCGCATTGAAGGAATATGAATCACGAAACCTGCCTTCACATTTCATGCTTCACATGTATCGCGTCTTATTGAACGAGATTTCCGAGGTATGTCCATGTCGTTGGTGATTCAGACAAAAATGTTCATCCAACTAGGTTGCGCAACCCAAGTCGTGGCAGGAGCTCTTACGAGAGCTGAGTATCGGACCCAAAGCAGACGTAGAGGACGCAAGGAGTCTAATCAGTGCGTTGAGGGGCGTGGTGAATTAATCTTCTAGCGGATAAATGCTTGGATGGTTTCTAAGAACATCCCACGTAGCACCATGATCTACGGACTGCCGATCAAATGACCAATTTTTTTCACAGTTAGTAGACATGCTTTGTGCCACTGGTGGGTCTGTTGACGTTTTTCACGACAGGTTTACCCTCGCTATTCGTGGAAAAGGCTGACGACGATGTAAGTGCATCGTATATACCTATATACCCAAAGCAATAACGCCTTTCTGCCAGGAACCACCCGCATTTGTATGAGCCTTATGATCTCAGTGGTTCGTTATACTACCCTCTACTTCTACAGATACGTCGTTCTGTATTTGGTTATTTCTGTCGCCGATGTTTCGTTAGCTTTCTCAAGCTGTCTTTTTCTGGTGTTGTGAAACTTCAAAAAGACTACCAAGCGTGGTGCATGGGAGATCGCTTGGCAGGATATGAATCTGTTCAGAAAGACCACCTGAACAGTGGTACGCTGATGTCAAACTTTGGGATGTGTCTGAGCTGAATCATGTTTCAGCCGATACGTTGATCTTCAAAACTCAGGCAGACAAGAAAATTTGGGCGCAACCTGAACCATATGAGGCGTAGGTGTCTGGCCAGAATCACCCAGTCGACGCACTGTATTACTCACTGACAGTACCTAGGTGGGAGAAAGGTCAAGCCACTGGAGACGAAAACATAGCTACAGAGAACTTACGGCGTTTCTTCGAGCAACATTTTCATGAGAGCAATGATTCGTGCGCAATTGTTACCTTATGACTGTCGTCCACCAAACGGATAGCTTCACGTTTTACAGAGGAGTTCGGCAACATGCGTTGCTCAATCTGGTTCGCATGCATTATGTGCGTCACGAATATGCGGCTGCTCGGAAGGTACAATCTGCATAGTAAGAATGAAGACCCCGTCACTGACTTTCTTCCTCGGTATTAGCTCTTGCAAGAAGCCGTCACTGTTGCCCGGACTGGCGGAGACAGATTGACGCTACAGCATTGTATAAGGTCAGACTTCTACTGAATTGTCCAAAGTAAAATTCAAACCATTTTCAAGTATGTTGCACCGACTGCCGCCGTCAGAACCCGGGCACAAGCCCGTGTTGAACGAAATGCAACCGGATCTCAACCCTCTCGAAGTTTTGTTCGATGTCAAGAAATTGATGCAAGTTCAAAACGTAGGGTATCATGGATTTAATGAGTTCTCCACTGAATGAGTTCCTCACAGGAGCAACCTCTGAGCGCCTCGTTCCACAGAATCGTACAAGCAGTGGGCCTATACGATCATTGGATCGACGTACAACTTGTTGCCCCAGTGGAAGCTGAACAGTGGAGTCAGCATGCTGTACAGGCTAATGTCTGGAGTACCGCTGGTACGTGTTCACGTTCACCGTCACCATAGTAAGGTCAGTTACGCTTGCCGGATGTTTAGGGTGTGAACGACTCGCTGCAATTGAGGAGAACGTTGTTACCGCTTTCACCGAAATTGGCGGGGACGATAATAATCGGATTACAGTCATTCTCAATCGCGCTTACAACGTTGGTAGCGTCTGCGGGCTTCTTACGCGGAAAGATATCAAGTACTGATGTTTGATGGTTTATGCTCAGCGAGCTCGACAAGGATTTTATCAGGACGGGATGGCCATGCTCCTCGAGCCCGACGTATGGCGTGGATTAACTCTCAATGACTACCTGTCTTGGGCAAATCAGATATGGCATATTCTCGTCTTACGAGCAAGTCGCCGGTATGTGCTTTGGTCAGTTGAAGTCTTTTAAAAAATAACGGTGAATACAGGGGACAAGATCGGCTGTATCGTGAATTTCTACAACCTCGGAGACCGCCAACACCATTCAATCCAAAGGATTACTTTATTGACGAGATACCGATAGCAACCTCCACGATACGTGATCCCTTGTATGAAGTGATACAAATGCGGGTCAGTAGTTATCCTGTTTCTACATGGAGTCATAATATCCTGAGGATCATTTTTATTGGTACAGCATTACGACCAAGCGCCCGCAGTCATTGATCAGCTGTTGACTGCGCTGTGGCACTCAGAATTCCAGGGACGGCTCAACTTGTATCGCACGGGCATCATTCTGCTCGCTGATGTTAGCCTTGAATTTGGGATGACAAAACGATGTCGCACTATTCTGGAAGAGATAATGCCCCAGGTAGTTATATATTCATTGGCCTTGAAAATTTGAGGTCGAATTTTGGCAGATAATCAGCGGTGACGATATTGAGCAACGCGCATTGGCTTGCTTCACACTGGCCCGATGTATTATAGCGGCTGGAGACTCGACTGGTGTGTTTTTGCCATTTGTTAGCGGAATTCATTCTCATTTAACTCCCCAGTTGAGGCGCTTAACGAAGCACTCCATTACCTCATCGTGTCAGAATCTGACTTCAAAGCGCTGGAGGTTGTTCGTTCTTTAATGGACGTGCAATATCTTCTGTCCGTTGTTTACCATAATCTGGGCATGGACGACGAACGAGACGATGCCGCAAAAAGGCACTCTTTCACGAAATCATGGCGAAAAGTGTTGGAGCTTGTAGTGGTTGACGATGAGGTTAGAGAGACATGGGAGGTGGTATCACAGGTTGGAGCCGCATTGGCGGCTAGGTAATTTAGATTTAGGGACAGTTACTTCCGAGTAGGTTTGAGTGTGACACGTGACATACTGGTTCGCGTCTCATGTTTACCTGCCAATAACTTGAGCTGAACTTGACTTGTACTTGACCGGCGACGTCTGAGCAGGTCATGGACGGACCTCCTCAGGAAGCAGAAGATTTTTCTGCTATCCCCATAGCCGACCGTCTTGTTCATAAAAATTGGAAAGCTCGTGTCAATGCATATGAATCCCTGATCAAGACCTTCCAAACCACAGCATCAGATACTGATCCGGCGTTCAAGCCTTATATTAATAATCCGGAATTACTCAAGAAAATCGCGACGGACTCCAATGCGGTTGCCCAAGAGAAGGGGGTGGAATGCCTTGTGGCACTTGTGAAATTCGCAGGCGAGACTGCTGCAAAGACTAGGGATGCTGTGGTGCCCGCATTGGTAGACAAGTGTTTTGGGTCTTCAAGAGCAGGGACAAAAAGCCAGGCGGTCGAATTAGTGTTGCAATACGTTGAAGTCGAAAATGGTGGGACTGCAGTTGTGGTAAGTGACATGGTTCAGTGCGCCACCGTCCGGTAGGCTGCTAATGCATCATGGCTCGACCAGGCCGATATTCTTGTTGGTCTGGGGGCCAAGCAGCCTAAAGCAGTGGCGGGCTGCATTGGTGCATTGAAAGAAGTCCTACGGTGAGCTTTATATGTTTGATGCATGCAAAATTCAGTGGAACAGCTTGGCTGCCAAAGGTTGATTGTGACAAGCTGGGATCGCCGCGCTTGCGGAACTTTGTGTTGAACTCGTCACTCGCCTTGTTTGGGAAGTTACTGACTGTGTTACAATTTCCTGGTTAGACTTTTCGGTACTCAAGCAGCGCCCCCACCTCCCGTGCTCAAATGTCTCCCGAAGATATTTTCCCATAGTGATAAGACTGTGCGTGCTGAAGGTACTCTCCTCACTCGCACTTTATATCAGTACCTTGGACCCGCAATCGAACCCTGGCTCGCCGACCTCAAGCCTGTACAGGTCAAAGAACTCAAAGAAGCCTTCGAGGATATGGATAAAGAAGGGAAAGGGAAAGGCAGTTTGAAGCCTGAGAGGTTGACACGAGCACAAGCGAGAGATGTAGAGGCCGGGGGTGACCTGAAAAACGGTGAACCCAGTGGTCATCAAGAGGAAGAAGGCATGGTTTTATCTGTCGAGATGATGTTTCCTAGGGCTCATCATTCATTTTAGAGATGACGCCTCCTGATCCACGTGTATTCGCAGAACCAGTGGATATTGTTCCCAAGCTACCTACGTCCTTCCACACATTGATCACCTCCTCGAAATGGAAAGAACGAAAAGAAGTTCTAGACGACTTGTCGACAGTTTTGACGTCAACACCTCGCATCAAGGACTCCCCTGAACTAGCCGAAATCGCCAAGGCCTTAGCGCTTCGTGTCCAAGGAGATGTAAATGTTAACTGTGTCATGGCCGCTGCAGGATGTATGGAGGCGTTGGCGAAGGGGATGATGACCTCCTTCTCTAAGTACAGAGAAATGGTGGTTAGTCCCCTTCTGGACAGAATGAAAGAGCGAAAAGCAAATATTACGGACATGATCGGCGCTGCATTGGATGCCGTTTTCATGAGTGTGAGTAATGATCACATTTCTGATCGTCTGCAACATACGGGTTGCTAACTATTGTGACCGACAATGTTCAGACGACGTTACCGGAAATTATTCCGGATATGTTGCCTGCACTCGGTTCGAAAAATCCCCAAGTCAAGGAAGGCACCCTCAAGTTCTTAGGCAGATGTCTGTCGAACGCGACGACGCCCGTTCAGAACGCGCAAATCAAAATTATCGCTGAGATCATCGCCACTCTTATGGAAGACGTCTATGAAGGGGCTCGGAATGAAGCCGCGACATGTTTGGGAACACTGATGAAGATGGTAGGGGAGAGACCACTGAATGCAGTAATGGACGGGTTGGCGGATATGCGAAAAACAAAAGTGAAGGAAGCCTTCGAGAAAGCGACCGTCAAGTGCAAAGCAGGCCCAGCCGCGCCCCCAAGAACCGCTCCACCAGTTAAAGAGGCTCCTATAAAGAAAAGGACCCCTGTTAAGGAAACACCTGCAAGTGGAGGTGAGGACGAATTGCCCCCTCCGACAAAAACCGCTGCAAAACCTTCTGCAAGACTCGTGGTATGATATAAATTGGACTTGCAGGAGTCGCCGCTCACTCTCACTCATTTTTGCAGAGCAAAAAGCCTCCTGGTGCCGCTGCAGGAAGTTCAGGGTTGTCAGCGCCACCGGCGCCAAAGAAACCCGCGGCAGCTGCAGTCTCAAAGCCATCCAAAAGTGGCGTTGCTCCCGGACCAGGGGCCCTGGACACTTTCAAGTACAAGCATACCCCTGAAGCCGCGGAGGCACTTGCTGCTGACCTGATTCCACCTGCTCTCTTGACGGATTTTGCTGATTCTAATTGGAAAACAAGGTTGGCGGCGTTCGAGGAGATGTTGGTATGGACGGAGAGTGTAGTACAAGAATTGGATGCCGAAGTCGTGGTTCGTGCCTTAGCTAAGAAAGGATGGGGTGAGAAGAATTTTCAAGTACGTGCTGCTACTTTCGTATCTTTCTTTTTCTCGTTCTCTTCATAACCGCTTTTGCAGGTTTCATCCAAACTGTACGGCGTTCTAAGTACTCTTGCTGAGCAATGCCCCACGTTTGGGAGATCATGTGTTGCTCTCTGCGTCGCCCATCTTGGCGAGAAACTGGGAGATATGAAGTTAAAGAAACCTGCTGGTGATACTTTGTTGATTTTTGCCGAAAAGACCTCTCTTCAATTCGTTTTGAGTCAAGGTACGATCTCTCATAGGAATTAACTATTAGTCCACGCCGACAGTCGCATTTCTTCCTTTAGCGTACGAACCGCTCTCCAAGCAGAAGGCTCCAAAAGTTCTCGCCGATGCGGTGACTTGGATTAATTCCTCTCTCACCGAATTTGGCATTGCTGGCCTGTCGCTGCGGAGTCTCATTGAATTTCTTAAGGCGATGCTCCAGAACTCGAATGCGGCGGTACGAACAAGTGCTACCAAGGCATTGGTAACGGTCAAGCTCTTTGCGGGTTCTAGTATGTAATGGACAATATCCTCGGCTTCACTCTGTTGACTAGGATCATGTTGAATTAACAACACAGGTATCAAAGATTTCCTAGAAGATCTAAATCCCCAACTACTCAATACCATTACCAGTGAGTTTGAAAAAGTGGAAGGGAATCCTGCACCGGAACCTAGCCGGACATCTGCGGACCTTGCTAACGTGGCAGGTCTGACGATGTCTGGGAAAAGCGCCGCTGGCGGCGGTGACCCTTTGGATGAGCTCTTTCCTCGAGTGGAAATCGACGTTCTTGTCAAGGGCACGACAATTGTGACGGACGCGAAAAGCGATTCGTGGAAAACGAAAAAGGAGGCTCTGGAGACATTGCAAGCAATTTTGGATCAAGGGCCCAATAAGAGGTTGAAACCGAATATGGGTAAGAGTTGTGGTCACAGAACATGCATCGTAATTGACGCATTCTACTCCAGGTGAAATTGGGCAAGTGCTGAAGACGCGAGTAACAGATTCGAATAAGGCTGTGCAAAGCCTTGCTTTAGATATCGTTTCCCGGATCGCTACCGGTATGGGCAAATCATTCGAGAAGCAGACCAGGTTTTTCGCTCTCCCCGTCGCCACTGTTCTTGCAGACCAGAAAGCACCAGTTCGCGCGGCAGCCATCCAAGCACTAACCTCCATTGCAACAGCCTGTGAAGGCGTGGAATCTATGGTACATGGGCTCGGTACTGCGTTGGAATCATCGAATCCAATGCAGAAAGCTTCTTTGCTTCATTGGATTGTGGACTGGTTCAAGGACCACGAACCCCCTTCATCTTTGGATCTCAGTAACTGGGCAGCCGTGATCGTGTCTTCCCTCGATGATCGCAATGGGGACGTTCGCAAAAGTGCACAGGCTCTGCTGCCTACCTTGATCACTTGCGCTGGGTTTGATTACATCATGCAGCAAACCAGTTCCTTGAAGCCTGCTTCGAGGAGCTCAGCGGTCCCTCTTATCCAGGCGGCTCGTCCGACTGCCCCAACCGCAGGCCCCATACCTCCCGCAATAGTGAAGTCGTTGGCGAAACCCGTCGTCACCGCTGTCGCTGTCAGCCCGCCGCCGGACTCTCCTGCGAGTGATAACGTTCCCGACCACAACATTGGTCTACCGAGTAAAGTCATGGGAGTTCGTCGGAAACTGCCGCAAGGCACAAATCAACCTGAATCACGTTCAGAAACACCTGCGGAGCCCGCGCCCGCTACCCGCCTGCAAACAAAACCAGGCCTTGGTGGCCCAAAACGACCTACAGAGTCAGGCCTCCCACCTACAAGAGGTCTGACTCCTCAGGCCACGGCTGTGACCAGCTGGTTGAGTTTTACAGGGATCAGTACTGATGCCAAAAGGACAAGATTGGGGAAAGACGCAAATCGGTGGATCAACGAGGGTGGTTCTACAAGGAAGGATCTCTCGGAACTTTTGCAGCATCAAATGGAGCCCCATGCATCGAAGGAACTCGTTGCTCGCTTATTTAGCCATGATCATAACGCTGTGAACGATCACATTACCGGTCTGACAATGATGTCCGACCTGTTCTTCAGGGCGGAGGCCGATGATGTGGAAGAAATGAGAGCTGTATGCCTAGCCAATTTTGACCTGTCTCTCAAATACGCCTCCATCAAGGCTCACGAACCTCAACCCAACCTGATATCCAAGTGCCTCGAGGTTGTTGAAGCAGTGTTGGCATTTCTCCGGAGTGTCGATTGTCAACTTACTGACGCCGAAGCATTATGCTTCATACCTACCATGGTCTACAAGGTATATATCCACCGGACTTTCAATTGGTCTTTCTAACAGGAAATCATCAGCTTGGTGATGCTCGGGAACAGGTTCGCGTACGAGTCCAACAAATTATTCAGACATTGCCGAAGGTCTACGCTTACAGTCGAGTATTTCAACTATTACTCGACCATGGTCTGAAATCAAAAGTGGCGAAAACACGACAAGGTGCATTGGATGAGATGGCAAGTTTACTGAAGCGATTCGGCATGGGTGCATGCGAAGCTAGCAAGACTTTCCCTATTATGGCCTCAATGATTGCTGATAAAGATGCTCAAGTACGCAAGTCAGCACTGAGTGCTCTTAGGTTAGTCAAATCGGTGATTGTCATAGCTTCTTCTCATTCCGGGGCTATGCAGCGAGGGATATAGTCTGGTCGGCGACAAGGTGTGGTCGCTTGTTGGGCATCTTTCTCCTAAGGATCGAACACAGCTGGAGGAGCGGCTGCGTCGTTTGGCAGGACCTGGGAGTCCAAACAAGGAATCACCAGCTCTAGCACCTCAAATTGCTCGTTTGACAGGTGGTGGCGCTCGACCCAGCTCTCCGGCCTCCAATTCGCGTATCGGAGGCCTTCCACGCCCGGCGAGTCCTTCTGTCACCAGTATTTCCAAGCTCGCTCGTCCGATCTCGCCTGCACGCACTTTACGATCCACGTCACCAGGCCCTTCAAATCTAGTCCGGCCAAGCTCACCCGCGCGAACCTCACGGGCGGCCCCTGTGGCCAATCTGGCGGGGCCTTCATCTCCCACCGGAATAGGTCGCCCCAGGAGCATGCTACCTTCGCGATTAGGGAGACCTCGGGCCAATCTTCCCCACTTTTCCGCAGATGCCGTTGGTCACGATGATGCACTGATGGGTGAGACGGTGCCCTCCCGTCATACCAATGGACATTCGCCCCTAGCACCCATTGATTTGCATGATGACGTCAATCAGCTTCCAAATGCCGTGCGATCAACTGCCCCTGAAGATATCTCAATTACTATCTCGAGCATCCTGAGCAGTGATCCTACACGAAGTGTTGATGCGCTCAAGAAAATTCAAAAAATCTTGGCCGTTGGACCCGATGCTGGACCATCCTCTCCTGAATATCGTGAACTCGCGGAGCATACCGAGGGACTGATAGAGACCATCACTCTGCAGATGGCTCATGTCTTCGAGCGACCAGACGATCTTGTTCCAGATGACAACTTTAGACTGGCGAAACATCTCATACAGACGCTGAATAACTTTTGCGATCACGCCTTCCTTGCGGAATCCCTGACGGTGGACATTCTGACGTCGTTACTAGAGGAATTGACATTGCGACTTCTCGAAACCGACGATAGCCATGTTAAGAAGGTGAAAGATTTGTCGCGATTTATCAACATGATCATTCTGCGGTTGTTCGCGACAGGCAGAAGGATGTCTATCTTCCGGTAAGTGATTTTGTAGCACACCTTAAAACGCTTCAAACTCATCGCTTCACTTAGTGCTCTCTTTTCTCTACTGCTGCAGATCGTGAAGCCGTTTCCCAGCAGTGGTACTACTCCAGATTCCAAAGAATCCAAGGTCGCAGAGTTAGTATTAAAATGTGTTTGGAAATTGGCCAGGAACATACCGCAAGATCTCAGTGAACAGCATCTCGACCCCGTTGAGTTATTCCCTGCCATTGAACACTTCTTGCAATCAGTACCTCCAAATGAATGGCGTGCGCGGGCAACGAGTAAAGTTCCTTGCGGTGACATGCCTTTGCGAACCATCAAAGTCATCATTCAGCATGTCGTTGGTGAGCCGTTGTCTTTCGTCACTTGATTTGGACATTTATTAACCTCTGTGCCGCCGCAAGCGCATTATGGGGATGAGGTTTATGATCTTCTCTCTGCTTCGTTCGACGACCCATCGGCCACGATTGTCTATCCTTACGTTTATCGAATACTGAACTCGACACGAGCCGGCCCAGACGTAGAAGTACGACGGAATGGAATGGTTATTGAACAACCAACACGGACTGTCTCACCAGCATCCAGCCGACCTATATCGCCGCAGGAGTCTGCTGTATCTGCTAGCGTTCGCCATTCTTCACCTAGTCATCGAACGAGTCCCGATGCATCCTCCCCTAATGAGAATGGACTGTTTTCCCCGCTTGCCGAGGAACCAGACCCTGATGCGCAATTGCTCACAATCATTGGTCACATATCCAGTGAGACTACTGGTGCCCTACACAAAGAAGGCATCACAGAGCTCCACCATTTCTTGAAAGCTTATCCTCATAAAAAGCCCCGGGTGGATAAGATGCTAGAATCCACTGGGCCAGCTTTCAGAAAATATATCACTCGCGCGTTGGCCAGTCGAGCTTCTCAAGATGAGGAAAGGGATGTGGCGGTAGCCGATACCTTATCGAGTGAGTGCCGCGGCAGCGCTTTGTGACCCTTTATCTTTTCTCAACACCTAACTTGACAGAGTTGGAGTCTAATAATCGTGAACCATTGCCGACTGATATTACACCACAGCCCTCACCGCGGTCACCACTACAAACGACCCCACCAGACACGGGGGGAACGCAGGAGAAGCTCCACAGACTGCACGATATCTTTCAATATAGATCCAGCACCGCAAGCGTTGGGTCTTCGCATGGCCGAACAACGCCATCTGCAGTTCCTGCCCGTCCACCAAATTGAGATATATTTCTAGAGGTCGTTCAGTGCGGTCTTTATGTTACTCTTCATTACCTGCCATCTGTATTACTATGCATGAGCTGTGAATATAATACTGTATCGCATTACGTCATGAGGCGCCGCCGCAGTGCATTCCGTTGGGGTCACCAGACGTCGGTACTGGACCGCCATAAATCACCATGGCTTCAAAGAAAGACGACTTCAGGATAGGATATGACACCGCGCTCTTTTTTTGGAGAATAATAACGCAGATCTTCTTCAGAGAGATTCGACCAAGAGGCGCATTCAACATCCCCCGCGATGGCCCAGTAATCGTTGTCGTTGCTCCTCATCACAACCAAGCACGTACATACTCTATCTTCGTTCCATGGTGATGTACATTTACGTCAAATAGTTTCTTGATCCACTCCTACTCAGCTGGGAGGTGTACCGCGAAACGCGTCGTCGTGTACAATTTCTTACAGCTGCTAGTAGCATGAAAAGGATGGCTGTTGGATTCTTTTCTCGGCTCATGGACAGTAGTGAGTGTTCTTTTTGCAGGCTTTGCTATTTTCCCACTGACCCTCGTCCAAGTTCCGGTCGCTCGTGCAACAGATGGCGCCAAGCCTGGTGTAGGCCGTGTCTGGGTTTCTCCAGACGACGCTTGCATAATTCTTGGCGATGGGACTCTTTTTTCTTCTCAATTTACTCCCAAAATGCAAATCATGCTTTCTAAATCAGTCAACTCACCTATGGCTGAAGTGACGGAAGTTATCTCAGATACCGAATTGAAGATAAAAAGGGAGTTCGGAGGAGAAAGCGGCAAAGTCACGACACGAATTCGAGAGAAGGTTGCAGAGTTGCAGACGAGTGGTCAGAAAGGTCTGGATTTCAAGACGCTGCCGTTTGTAGACCAGCAGGACATGTACCGTCATGTCTACCAGTGCCTCAAAGAAGGAGGATGTATAGGCATATTTCCTGAAGGTTTGTCAAATCCATGTCAGTCTTTGTGTAACGACCCCACAACAGAATTTCCGTGCTAGGCGGTAGTCACGATCGCACGGATCTACTCCCCCTCAAAGCAGGTGTCTCTATCATGGCCTTGGGAGCAATGGCCAATGATCCGAACGTTCAAGTTAAAATAGTGCCCGCCGGCTTGTCGTATTTTCATGCCCACCGATTCCGATCCCGCGCGGTAGTAGAGTTTGGGGCCGCTATGGACGTTCCCATTGAATTGGTGAATATGTTCAGAGAGGGTGGAACGCAGAAGAGAGACGCGGTTGCTAAATTCCTGGACTTGATCTATGACGGCCTCAAGACAGTTACTATCAGGGCCCCGGACTATGACACACTCATGGTAACAAATTTGATCAAGCTTGAGTGTCTTGCATTGATGATTGTGTTTTAGCTCATTCAGGCCGTTCGAAGACTGTACAAAACTCCAGGACAGCATTTGACACTCGGCCAGGTTGTTGAGCTTAACAGACGCTTCCTACAAGCCTACGTACATTTCCAGGATGAACCCCGTGTACAACGACTGCGAAGGGATGTTCTTAAATACAATCGTCTTGTCAGAGATCTTGGCTTGAGAGATCATCAGGTATTTATATCGCCGTATCTTTCCATTTGATTTGACATATAGTTCTTTTTTAGGTTCCTCGAGCGCAAAAGGCCAGCTGGAAAACGCTGGGTTTGCTCACTTACCGCGTGGGCCTACTTATTGTGTGGACGCTTTTCGCGTTACCCGGCACGATTCTCAATGGTCCGATGTTCATTTTGGCGAGTTTGATATCAAGAAAAAAGGCGAAGGGTAACGTAGCCCTCCTTCTGTGTTATAGAAGCAGTCTCCAATTTTGCTAAATTCAGAGGCTCTTGCGGCGTCCGTAGTCAAGGTCGCGGGACGTGATGTTCTAGCGACATGGAAGATTCTCATATCTCTCGGCATTGCACCCGTTCTCTACGGATTTTACGCTTTTCTCGCCACTGTCGTAGCAGTGAAGGCCAACGCTCCACTTAAATGGAAAATTTGGACACCCTTCCTAGTTCTCTTGGCTTTGCCTTTCATGAACTTCGCGGCTTTGAAGTTCGGCGAGGCTGGTGTAGATGTTCTCAAGTACGCATCCAAAGTTCGATGATCTCCAATGCCCATAACTAAATTTTTGGCAGATCGCTGAGACCCCTGATTGTTGCGCTCGTTCCTGGACAGCAACGGTCACTAGACAAACTTAAAGCTATGAGGATTGAACTCTCCAATGAGGTCGCTGATTTGATCAACGAGTTTGGACCCAAGTTGTACGAGAACTTTGACGAGGTTTGCATTATATTTCCCGCGAATCACATGATCTTGACCTGTATCAATTTCAGTGGCGTATTCTTGTTCCGTCAGCCAGTGTGCCGCCTTCTAGCGGAGCTTCAGGTGTATGGCGAAGAAAGAGCGGCACCGGTGCAGTGGATGCTCAAGGCAATTTGCTTATTCATCCCATGGTGAGTAGTTTCCTGGTTCGTGAAATGAAAAACACACTGACTGACCTTCGTCAGACTTGGATCGATGAACGACTTTTTGGATGGAGTCGCAGTGCCGACCGCGGGACTAGTGTCTGGGGTGGATCTTCTTCCGCCGAAGAAGTCAGCAGAGCGGGCACACCTGACGACACAGATGACGAAGATGCTGGCGACTACGACAACGTCATTGGTTTCATTCCGACATTTCAAGAGCAACCGAATTCCGAAAAAACTCGCAGCCGACAAAGCTCATACGCAGATCTACAAAAGCTGCGCATGGCAGCCGCCGATGGCCAACTGTATAAAGCTGGCCCGGATACTAGCTTACATCCGCCGCGTAAGACATCAAACGCAGCTGAAATAGATGGACTGCATTTCCGTCAAGGTCATCGTGACAGGAAGAAAAGTCTTTCTGATGGTGTTTCAGTGGTGAGAATTGCTGCAGTGGATCGTCGGGAACCATTCGAGGACGCTACGCATCATATCAATGATGAAATCCGACACAGAAAACCAGATCAAGCTCCTTATGACGATTAGTGCAGATGTAACATTTTCCATATGTATAGGTCTTTTTCTCGGGACAGAAGATTTGTTCGTTTGGGTAGAAACGGTCAAATCGTAGGATCCTAGGATGTGTTGACCTTCGACAGTGCCTGACAGGCCTGACATTTTGGCCCCTTTTAAACACTGTAGAGTCAAATTGATACGAAGCTTCGAAGCGGACATAACTGTGTTCAAATATTAATCCTCGTCCATGGATCCAAGTATAGTGACGAGAAATATGAACTGCTCTCTACAAATTCAAATACTTTCACTGACAAAAGGAAGTATGTTGGTAGTGTTACAAGTCTCTCTTGGTACCAACAGTCAGGACTTCGACTCCAGTTTCAGTAATTCTGCAGAATAAGAATGGTCAAATTATGCGCTGTCTGGAAGCCGGCTATCACTCACAATAAGGTTTCTTCGAACTGAGCACTTCTTTTTCCATCCACCGTTGTGGCCGTCCAGTTATCTGGCCAGTGTACCTCACTCCAATTGTGCCCGTGATTGATCATCTGCGGCAAAAAGATAAAAAGAGAACGCATACTAAGAAGAAATAAACATACTGGTTCTATTGTAAAAAGCTAGGGTGAAAATAAATAAGCGCCGCGTTAGAAGAAAGTGGCCACGACCTGTCGCACCATTCCGGCTTTCATGGTGCCGACAGCTTTGTTTTTCGCGTAATGTGGTATGTTTGGCGAACAGTGGAACAGGTCATTTATTCCATGACCTGTATATGTCCGCACTGTAGCACACCCATTTGACCTTGCGATAGGCTCTCTAGAGTAGAGATAATCAGCATAATTGTCGTGTCCAACCGAGTAAACAAATCGCACATGGTCTTCCCTATGTCACGGAAAAGTGCGCCCGGCTTACAAAGCTTGATTGCTTCGTCTAGGCATTCCCTAGTAGTGCGGATAAGTTTCTTAGAATCATCGTCAATTCTGCCTACAGGATAAGTCTCGTTGATATCGCCGTGGTAGCCTAGATCCGCATGAGAAGTCAAACACTACAGCGTCGGTGCAGAGAATTAAGTTTGTACATACCCTCGTAGTAGACTGAAACGTCTGCAATGGGTCCATGTCAAAAGCCGTCTGTTGTATGAGAATTGTATTATTGACGTACCAATATTGATTATATCACCCTCCTGCAATTTACGCTGATCGGGAATTCCGTGACAAATGACTTCATTTACAGACCTATAATCAACCGGTGAGATAATGAAGTCAAAAAGTGATTTGGTCAACACGCACGTGCAAACAGATTTGGGGAAGTTGCGATAATTTAAAGGAGATGGGTATGCATTCCTTTCGATAGTTGCATTGTGCACGATCTCATCGATCGCATCTGTCGTGATTCCAGGCCGGATAGCGGCCGCGGCTATATCGAGAACTTCTCGGGCAAGCTGATGAAGGAACGATTAGCCTCATGGCTTTCATTGTCCTTAGGTCTGGTCCAGATGCTGGACTGAGCAGACCACAATGAGAACACACCCGGCAAACGGTTCGCATCTTTTCCTGCTCCTCTTTGCCTAAGATGCGAGGTGGCTGTCCTGCGCGCTGCCTTTCCGCGAGAGGATTTCCTGAGAATAGATGGTCACGTCACTAGCTTCGTTCCATTGAAAATCAGTCTACCATCTGCAGCATAATCCGGTTTTCGAATATGATCCGGTACTTTACGCTTCGGAGAAAGCGGGTATAATGGTTTTATGGACCCGGTGAAATGGTAGTTGATGAATGGATTGTAGGTACCGTCTAACATTATCGTGGTCAATTGATGTAGAAAATCGAGAAAAAAATTACATCCAGATACCGTTGTTTATGGAAGGGTCTTCGAGAAGAGGCTGACGAGGCGTGGCGAGATCATGGATGAGCTTGTGTGTTTTCTAAAATTTCAAGTTGAAAATGATATTTATGTCGGCATGGTCAGCACCCACCCCTGCGTATTCTCGAAAGTAAGTCTTTAAGTATCCTAAACCTATACGTTTATTGAGGCACTCACATCCGGATTTGAAGCATTCCTGCCCACAGAAAAATGACCCCCGAATTCCAAGTCTACGGTCAAAAACAATCAGATAAAGAATTCAAGTGATACAAAGGACGGACTTATTGCAAGTGGGACATTCTAAACGAGAAGGGGGATTACCGTTGGGACATGTAGAACTTTGACACAAGACGACTGAAGTCATGACCCTGTGCGATCCTCGTCACGTGTCCATTACCACCTGGTAAGTTACGATGATACACGTTCCAAGTTCTTGTCCCCGACTCGTGTTTTCCCTGAGGACTCGGGATCAGGACACTACCACGCATGGTATTTCATCCGGGAAATCCCTGACTTCCATTGAGTCGAGAATTGGGCCACTCCAATTTAACCAATCCCGAAACATCCCGCAGCGTCGAGTGCAGTATCTCTTATTATTAGACCATATATAATATACCGGGGACGATATCGATAATACATACTTGGGAACGGAAGTGAATTAGATGCAATGATGGATGGGGATGTCAAAAATGCAGAGAACAATAAATGTGATGTTGAATGAAGTAGTAAGGTGAATGTATGTGATTAATATAGCGGTCTAAATGTTGAACTAATATCGAGGAATATGCGTGGCGAAAGCGGTATAACACAGCGAGGGAACAAGATGGATGAACCGAAATGGGGGATCTGAGTAAAAAGACCATAATAATAGTTGAGTGGGTCCAAAGATGGGCCTCATGGATAAGGGTCCGCTGGTGACGTTGGACTCGTTTACTACGATCGTCATCGCTGACGATGGGCAGGCATGAGGATACCCCAACAGCCAGATCAACGCTGGTGGGGTATGACTTCAAGCTTGTAGGAAGTCGTCGTGTTATTGCAAGCGCGCCATAAGTCCTTGAAATGAGCAGCCCCAAACACCTCAACCAAAGCAACTTCGTTTGCATTTATCCACGCAACCGACGGTAAGCCGCGCGTGGTCCTATAGATGCCTTCTGGCATATTCTCATCAAAGACGAGCGTTAACACGCCAGTGAGAAGGCATTGGATAAGATGAAGGATGTCACTGATGGGGGCGCATAGTTTGCGGTTCGTTTGGAAGATGTCACTGTGGAACACCATTTCCCACTGAACGCGTCTGTCGGGTGAAAAAAAGGAGCCGGCGTGAACAGGAAGTTGCAGCCTCAGACTGGGACTAGCAGGCAGGCCGGACGACGAACGCCAAATGGAAGGTGTATCAAGGGAAAAGAGAAGGCGACGATCGGATGAACGCGAATCTTGCCAGTTGTAGTGCTGGACCAGTTGCAACTTCAAGGCTAGCAACCATCGATGGGCACGGGCGTAAGTCGCGCCCAAAGCCTCTGCTGTAGTAAGAGGTATGCCCGTGCGCCTGGCCCACTCATCCATATTCTTGACATCGCTTGAAAAAACGACCTGAGCTTCGCGTGAGCTTTCAACGGATTGCATGACGTGTAGCGTAGATACTGCATTCCAGATGAGAGTTTACGAGATGAATTAGATCGGTACAGGGTTTGCTTACGGGAGGATATTAAGGCCTGGCCTACACCAGGAAGTAAAAGTGTCAATCGATAAGGAACTTGGGGCTTGAAAAAGACAAAAAATATATATGATCTGGGCGTGCAGGTCGACACTGAAATTTTTTTTACGAGGAGAAATAAAAGCCGCACATAAATTTCTCGGCTTTTTGTAGGGTAAACGGTGGCCGGAGTGGACCCTGCGTCGATAATTTGGCCGAGCGATCGTGACAGATTGTGGCAACATCCTGGGCGTTTCAAAGCGGCGGAACGTTAAACGTGTTTCGTCGACGGCAACTTTAAGACAAAAAGTTATCAAATATGGTCCAATACTTGTCCTTTATCTGGAAATATCGGGTAAATGTTTTTATCAATCACCCGACCTGCCCTAACTTCTTTATAGGAAGCGGTTGTCAACGAAATCAAAAAAAAATTACTTCGAAGCTACCACAGTGCTGGCAGTGAGAATCTTCCGGTCCATGCCAAAGCATGCAGACATTACGTCGCTTGCCCAGGTTGCTCGGCAACCAAATTTTCATTAAGAACTTGACTGGAAAGCTTGGAAATTTGACCGAAGGTTATTAGAAGAGCTCCACATCGGACCACGCAGAAGAAGGCGGCTTGTCCAGTCAAGCACAACATCACCAAGTCGGTTAGCGCTCAGGATCCCGCGACGTCGCGAGATAAACTAGATTGGGAAAAGGCAACCGCGTGGGTGAATTGTGCCTGCGATGCAAAGCGGGAAAACAAAAACATATGGTGGAGCTCCCCGAAAGAACATATAATTTTTTCTGTTTCGGAAGTTCCCTGAAAGTCAGTGATTGTACAAGCGGGGCGCGTCTACCACTGCCGACTATGCCCTCCCAGTGAATGAGGTCTTTTGGTTTTGACACTTCCGTAACAACCCTCCAGTTGCTGAAATTTTGAAAAAATTTGGTTCGGGCTGATCCTACAACTGATCGTCCTTGCAATTTAAAGAAGTATTACATAAGCAAATCCGACTCAGTGAGTTTGGAGGTCACGGTTCTCGTGCAAAAACCAATTTCTTTATCGTTGTCCAGAATCAATGACGGGGACTCGAAGCAACTCTATTCCATGTGCTCAGGATGGCAAGGAGCTCAGTGGCAGCCAGTTTGATATCTACGACTCTTACCAACGTATTCTCGAGAACGAAGAAGTACGTCTAGTTGGTCACATTTGTCGATGAGCAACGTCTACAACGCAGGCCGCAACTTGAAGATCTCTACTCCCCTGGCTGCAATACTTGCCCTAACTGAATTGATTGAACTATCCGATGGTTAGCGTTTGATCATTTGCACTACAAAAACTTACATTTCCTCAGCTGGAACAATGTTTGAACTTGTGAAGGCATTGAATGATGGGGCTGAGATTCTCAAAAAACGGTCTCCAAATCCAATCAGTCTGAACGCAGGATGCGAATTGTTCATCGCCTTCGTCACGCTCTTTCCACACGACTCAGATGTGAGTTCTTTGGGCTCGCCCTTCTCTGACATCCTGATTCAATGCTTGACTGGGAGAATTTCTCTGAGCTCAAAACTGAGCTGCTCGAACAAGGCCAAAAATACACTGCTGAAGCCCTGACATATCGTATGAAGATCGCCAAGCTAACTCTTGGGTTCATTAAAGATGATTCTGTGGTGAGAAATATCCGTCCCCAGGTCATTCGGAGAGTTAATCCCCTGGAAAGATTCTCACTCATTCGTATTCACGAGTCGTCATGCAGACTCTTCTTCGGGCACATGAAAGGAAGCGGATATCTGTCTACGTGACTGAGGCACGACCACGGGGTCTTGGGTTTGTGTTCTTGAACATTGCCACAAAACATAGCATAACCTTTTTTTAGGATCAAGACTCACGAGGCTTTGACCGCTGCGGGCATTCCATGTACTGTGGTGCTTGACTCTGCCGTCGCTTACGTTATGGACAAGGTAGACTTTGTTTTAGTTGGTTCCGAAGCAGTTGTAGAAAGCGGCGGCTTGATTAATGCGGTAGGCAGCAACCAAATGGCGATCATCGCCAAGGCTGCAAACAAGCCTTTTTATGCCCTCGCAGAGAGGTTCGCTTTGCCTGTACTCAATCTCAAGAAGGTTCTCATAGTCAATCAACCTTCTAGCTACAAGTTCCATCGACTCTTTCCATTATCACAGTACGACTTACCCACTCACAACCCAAATATTCTCTCGTTTCCTCGAATTGTACAGCCGTTCCCCTCGGCTGCGACTACTACCTCTTCCATTATGCCTTCTCTTCAAAAATTGTCCAGACAGCTAAATGATTCTGCGAGGGGCGCGAATGAAAGACGCTCCGCTTCATCTTATCCAATGACCATGACCATGGAGCAGATTTCTCGAAACCCTGACGTGGATTACACTCGGTCAGAGTCTTCGTTCAAGTCGTTTGTAACAGCATTTCTCATGCTTTTTTCCTTAGGCCTGATCTGATATCCCTCGTCTTCTCGGATGTCGGAAGCCTCACACCTGAGGGTGTTAGTCAATACCTCGTTGGAATGTTCGCTGGATGACGGTTTCTCCGATCGTGGCAGTCGAATTGTTGTCCTTCGTCTCGTTTCTCAGAAATACTGTTGTGATCAGCCGCTTTGTGACTCAGTGACCACGTGCAGATACATCCTCCAAATTTCTACATCAAATTATTGACATGTGGAAACACTCACTGGCATATGGCCCATCAATTCAATCACAATTTACGACCTGGCGAGACAATGCACTTGAATTGGGGGATCCGCTTCGTAGTGTGTCCTTCATATTACGTCCCAAGACTTCTTATGGTAACAACATGACAGGAACAAGGCTCTGGTGTTTCATATCTCATGTTCCAATGTCCAAGAAGGCAAGTGGAGAATAATTTATTCCCATCTCCTAGCTCTCGACTGCTATCTCGCCCCGATCTCCGTGACAAGAGTGGACATAAGCTTCCGACTTCCCCACACTGTGCGTGGGGAGCTGCCAGTGCACGGGATCTTTTCTCCGCGTGGGGTATCATTTGCGTTTTTAGCATTTGGGTTCCGACGCCAGATCTGTCTGACATGAATTACATGCTTAGGCCACTTCCAGCCAGCAGGAATCGAAGTGACATATCACAACACGGATTGCGACAACGTGAGTAGCCATCTTGATTCGTTGAGACGCGGTCCGATGGCTCATCGGCATTGACCCGGCTGAGAAATCCCTGCATTAGCTTCCGGTTCTTCTCAAATCGTCACAGAATGCTTTCTCTCTATAAAGGCCGAGAAACACACCGTCGTCTTCGCTGACCAAGTCTATATCACTTACAACGGCATTTTCGTTGAGACCAATGTGTCACTGGCGAAGGTGAGAATAATGCAACTCCTACTTTCTGAATCAACGGCACACTCACATTGTCGTAGGGTTCGGAACAATTTCAAACGTTGCGGCCACGCTTATGACCTGGTGTGCCCACTCCATATTTCACTCCGTTCAAAACTGATTATCACGATTAGCCCGATGAAATGGTTGGTATCTCTCACATCCTGCATGGAGCCTACGCTCACATTCAACCAGATTCAATGTGACGATCGCTACTGTAAATTCAGTACTTCTCACCCTGGCAATTGCGTTCCCCCAAGATGTACTGGAACTTGTTGGCAGTAGTAAGTCACCAGTTTAAATGTGTGTTTGTGCCTGTGCTAATGAATAACAATACGTCAAGTCGACAATTTCCCCAGCAGTACAGTAAGTCTGAATTTCACGTCCGTCTGCAGAGGTGTACTTACCCCGACAGATCCCCAAATCGATCGGTGGTGTCCAGCTTGTGAGGCGCAACGCGTCGCATCCCCCGGATCAGGGAGATATTAGCTGACGGGGAACTGACCACAACCCGAGTATTCCACAATCATATTTTGGTTAAAGTAACGCCGTTGGTTAAATCTAGCGGGGAGATTAAGTCGTGTGAGATTTGTATTTGCGGGACGTCCCCAAATACTCTACGTCTGAAAGTTGACTAGCGGGATTCGACACTCGCCGTTAGTGGGGCAAGAAGAACGGTCAAGCTGTCTACACAATTGTTCATGTTATGTGACACGGAGTACTTCTGTTACCGATTCCGAGTCGTCTATCTGTTCCTGCGTATGACTGACACTTTGAATTCGATTTATGGCTGATTTTCCAGATACAACAAATGACTAGAACATTCAGAATAGTTGGAGAAATATGAGGTGGTAATTGTTCATACGCCGAGGATTACGCCGAGGAAATTTTCTGAAAATAAGCAAGCGAAACATCATAAAATTGTAGGGAGCTACTTACTTCCGAAATTTAATTTCAAGTGTGGGGACGAAAGACTCCGAGTCTCGACCGACTGCCAGTGATTCTTCCTTCTCCCGCGATGGTTTGCTTACGTAATCGATATGCCTTGGCGGCTGTCTCCGGCGCTTGCCAGTGAAGTTCAAGTTCTACCATGGGAGCTGCCAGCGGCAATACTCCAGACCAAGATCAATGGCTCTTCCCTGTATCACATCTGCAAGCAACTCCGAGCGTTACTACGTCGAACTACTCTCTGGAGAAAGAACTCTATGATCGAGCTCGGGGGGTCGAATTTTTATTTCGTTTAGGCTCATCCCTGGGGTTGTCAGTTTTCCCCTAAACTTGTTTTGCTGCGTAATTGGTCTCGTGGCATACATTGTCCTAATCACACTATCAACTTAGGCCATCATCAGCCATGTTCACTGCTGCAACGTGGTTTCATAGGTTCTATATGAGATACTCTCTGGAGGATTATCATCGTCAAGTAAGTCGTTTGCATTGTCTTGTTATCTGTTCCACAAGTCAGGATGTCACTAGGATGTTGCCGCGTCGTGCATTTTTCTAGCAACAAAGACCGAGGAATGTGGCAGGAAGCTTCGTGATGTAGCCAAAGTCTGTCAGGCAAAGGTCACCGGTGTCGATATCACTCAGATACCAGATGATAGCACGGTATGTTATTGCGCTAAGACTTGGCCTACCCTGACACCGGAGAAACCGCTTCAGGATGTAGAAAATTGCCAAGCCATGATTTTGCTGACCGAAGAAGTGCTGTTGGAGGCTATTTGCTTTGACTTTGTCGTCCAAAGTCCACATATGGAATTGGTGGACCTATTTGATGCTCATGAAGATGATTCTGTTGTTCAGGATCACGCTTGGAGCATTGCACATGATTCGTTGGTGTTCTCCTTCGTCCAGCTTTTGCACCAGATGATCCGATATATCTCAGATACAGGTCGCCGTTATGCGTGCTTCATCCATCAAAAATCATTGCAACCGCGTGTTATGTACTTGCTCAGCGCCTTGCCGATGGTCCTCATTCCCCTTCCCTTGATGCCCGAATTTCGTCTCCGGCGCCGTCTGCATCGCTGCCCACACCGCCTTCGCACAAGCCTGCGTCACCCGATGCTTCCCGGTTTGCTATCGAGTATTTCTCTTTTAACGACACAGAACTTGCATCTGTCGCAGGTACATCGCCGCTTTAGATTGCGCGGCTTCGAGCACTAACACCGGCCAATGGCAGAAGCCCTGAGCATTCTTTGTGAATTCTATCCTGCCCAGGACGCCGAACATTCCTTTCCTTATGTTGCTCCATTAGTCGCAGTCGGTGTCATACTTTATCCACCTGACCGGCCTATTTTTTATGCTCATACATCAGATACCTCCCCCCATGGCATCACCCAATCGCCCCAGACTGTATCTTCCGTTTTCCCAAATGATTCCGCTAGACCAGCCGTCTGCTCACGTTGCGCACGGCCAGACGCCAAACTCGTCACACGGTGGCAGCACACCTGCGAAGATTTCGGTGCATCTCAAAATAGACCAGCAACCAACAGAAAGGAAACTTAAGCAAAGACTTAATCTCAGTTGACCCCATCTGGCTTCTGGTCAACTTACTCACGAGCACCGATCTTAACACGAAGAATGTGTAATTAAAACGTGATGATGCTTTAAAACCCCGGAGATGTAACCAACCAGTCGCCACAGTACTTCCCGTCTTCTGCAAAGTCTTTGACAGTTGAAGTTGAAGACGAAGACCAATCTGACATTGCGGGACTGGGAGGAATATCATCTGGCGGGAGGGTGCTCGAAGGTGCTCCCATCTGCATCCACGAAATGACCTTGTCGAATTGTACTTTAGCTGTAGGCATATGGAGAGGTACAAGTCGACCTGGTAGACCGGCATCAGAGAGTCTAGGCGAAAGAGCCCTATTGATTCCCGCCGAGGAGCCAGTTTCTATGCATGTTCATCAAAATCGGTCACATGCGTGCAATAAGGAGAGCGCTCACCGTCGCTCTTGCCATCCCAGCTTGATTCTGACGGGATGCTCACGAATCTGTCGTCATGAGGCGGCGGGATTGAGAAATTGGGAGCCAAATTGTCAACTGGTTCTGGCACCTACGTATCCAGAAGGTTTCGTGAGAGTGGATCTCTCGTTGGGTATCGAGAAGGTCATTCAAGAAAAGACAGGCTCCGAGCTGCTTCGGGATATTGGGCCACGATATCGTACACGGAGCAGGGAATTTCTCGTGTGGTATACGCGGGCTCGACACCCACCTCAGGAATTTTCCAGCCCTCAGGCAGGCCCATTGCTGATACAATCCAGTACAGCAAGCATTCGACGATAGTCGGGCTGCAAGCATCATAGTCGTAAACTGAAGATACGAAGGCTTTCGTCCAGCCTAAACTTTAGTATTCAGTTCTCAATTTCGAATGAAATAATAATTCTGGTGACACACCTTTCGAGAAAGCTCCGAAAACCCAGCCTGTGTAGGTTGAAACTGCGAACCATGGGCATTTTTTGCGGACGCAGAGATCCCATAACTATAAATGAGAATATTGACGCTCGGTTAGAGGGAGGGGGGAAAACGACTTACCTTGCCCCACAGTCGTTCCTTACTTTGAAGAGGGATTGGACTGGAACTGCCGTGAAGTCGAAAAGGGGGAAACTGACATAACATATAAGTGCACGTAAAAAAACTTATAGTAAATGCACATACAGATCGGCAATCAGCAAATCGTTGCAAGTCCTGTGGCGACAGCACCCATGGCGCTTGAAATACTACTACTACAGAGTGCTGGCTGACTGCAGGATCCGGAAGATCGATGGAATGAGACAAGGACCAGAAGAAACATCTAAAAATCGAGTCGTCTATATCTTTGTCATCATCGAGTGAGAAGGTCCAGCGTTGTGTTTGAGGATGCACAAGATGGAGTACACGCTGCACAGTTTGTAACGGGAGAATGTCGAGCCATTGTGACACACTGTAGACAGAGGCGAATCAGGATCAAATATTTAAAGTAAGAGGTTGATGATACCGATTGATATCGGACGGACGGGGAAGTAGTTGCCAGTGTGGAGGGATGTTGAATATCGGAGCAGATGGAATGGACAACCGTTCGCCGGTGACTTGGTCGCCGTCATCTACACCGAGAGAAGCTTCCGGAATATGAGTGTCTATCCCTAGAATGATTGGTAAGGGAGAAATCAAGTCGGTTACAACTCGTTCACGTACAGGATGTGATATTTGTGTCAAGTTTAGCAGTGTTGAGGGCGTACGTGGATTCTAATTTTCTGTAGAGCTCTGCACGAATAGCGAGAGAGTTTATGTGGCTTTTATGGCCATCTGGAGGCATAGCAGGAGCAGAAGAGCCATTTTTCATCATTGGTAAAACTGCTTCGCGAACGTAGCATCGGAGGTTGTCTGTTCCATTGTACGCCATGGCTTTCTAGAGGCCAGCAGAGAATTTGGTTTGATGCGCATTGGGGCTCAGCGCTCAGGCTTATATCAAGTCTATACAAGCATTTCCTAAACTGGATGTATGTCACGTGATAGACAAGTGGATAAATATATACAAAACAAAATTAATAAATAAATAAATATTTGGGTCATTTTACCCTTCTTCTTGAGGCTGGCTCTGATTCGAGAAACCCAGCGTGCCCTGTCTTTCTAGCGTAATGCAGTTTCCACACCGCGTCGGACTGATCCTGATAGGGTTGCGCACGGGAAGCGCCATAAGCCGTAGACATGACCGTGATTTGCAACCTGTTATTCGTTGAGTTAGCTCAACGATTTACTCGACTCCTGCCAGTGCTTGACAGACCAACGTGTTTGTGCCGTCGACTGAAAAGGCAATCAGGTCGTAGGCAGTCTTGAACTTGCGTCGACATCGATTCAAAGTGACCGCACGTCGTGTGGTAGCGACCGTCAATGATCTACGTTCGTGCCGTTATGCGTTGTTAATGCTAGGGGGCCGACCAACTGAACGAAAGCAGACAGACATTATGACACATCGGCTGTTTCACTGCAGAGGCAACGTAGGGATTTTTTTGTGGTCAACTGAGAATGAGCTTCATCGCCTGCTAATTTATTGTGTTTCTCTGCTCCGTGAAACGGTGCATGTCGACCTCGTTCAAGACTTCGCCGGACCAAAGAAGGCGAGGCTGTCTTCCTGCGAAAGTAACATGCGATTTCAAGTCGATCTTGGTGCCATGGTGGCTTGTTTCAGACTTTCCTACGTCGCTTACTGACTCATATCCCCTCCCGGTCGCACAAAGTTTTCTCGACAACATCTCTAGACACATGTTAGCGATCAGGATCAGTACCGAGCCTGAAGCGTGAGGTTGACAAATCTTTTGGGGTGTATCGTTACTCCTAAGGGTTCGGCATCTGTGGAGGTGTGAGCAAGCTTAGGGCGGAAGTAGATCCATACTTCTGCGGGGTAGATCCTCTATTATGGGATCGTGATAAGCACGAGGTTCGTGTCCCCGAATTTTAACCCCCCGAATTCAATGCTCAATCTCATGTAAAGCAGACCTCATCCTAAGAAGCGAACGCTTAACCCTGACGACAAATGAAAAGCATAGCTTTGTCGAACTTCTAACGAAACACATTTCCGTCGTCCATGGATCTAAAACGACGGCTCTTTTGCCGTCAGCTTGATGAACACGCACATTATCTTGCAGGTGCCACGAACAATAACCTATTCTAGACAGGAAATCTTCATTTTTCGGACACAGCTTGGCAGATGCGGGATTTTTAATGATGAGAACATGGACGCATGGTCAAATTTTCATTGGCACGTTTCATGATCCTCTGCGACGGATCGCCTTCACCAGAGCCACTTTCTTTCGCACCTGCTGACTCGTGAGAGCGCAGTCTTTCAAACCAGAGACATGACTCGTACCTCGTCCGCAAACCGATTTCTCCAGCGTTCGCTACGCAATCTTCTGCGTTTTACACCCTTTTTCTCGTGTCTTTCTGTGAGCTTCAGCTCGTATCGAACCTTGTTTCGAGCAAGCCGGATATCGAGTTTTCTGTACGCATCCATGATATTGCCATCCACAACTTTCACGCTCCTACCTGGAGCAAAATATAGTAAGATAATTGTTACTGAGACGTGACGTTGCCAACCTCTATAAGCACTAGCACGAGGACTCTCCGCCAGATCGTCCAGCACCCTCTTTGAATTAACCCGCCATCTTTCGCCCGGAGTCTGTTTTATTGGTTCAGGCGCTCCAGTGGAACTATAATCGGCAAAGACCCTCCAGCTGCTGTCCTTACGGAATTCGGGCGACAGCAGACGGTTAGTGGGAGTACAATATGATCGAGGATACGAGAATGTTGCCGCAGCACGGGGCAGTATGATTGTCCCAGAAACAAAACTCTGTCCTAGCAATGTTGGTGAGACTCGGAGGCGCTGAAGGACAGAAAGCATGGTGAACGCCACGTGTCCAAGTCCGACTCATGTCTTCCGACGTCCTGCTGGAAGAGTTTGAGGTAAATCTGCTTTCATCCTTGCA
>QLPF01001484.1:0-65249 GCA_003314045.1 Hygrophorus pudorinus
CGAAATAGGACGAAAGAATGTTCGAAAAAGGAAACTAGATAGGGGTAATAGTCACGTCATGACAACATGGTCCCCTTCGGCTATCTATCTAGCACCCCCAGGATGGTAGGCATGGTCTCGAATGCACCAGCTGACGCTACATTTCAAGCACAAGCCAATGCAGGTGCATTATGTCAATATATGATGTTTGCTTATTAGCTGGGCCCAAAGCGTATAGTGCTCCATCAAGTTCAATATTTATAGCTGTCCACCCGAAAAAAATATTTTTTGCCTTTCTGCTGTGCCTGCGGCGAGTACACCATGCCAGTGTTGTGGGCATATAACAATGATACTAATCCTTCTTGTTCGAAGTGTGTAGATCTTGCCGCCTAGCACAATGGCGGTCCTCAATATATGACAATTGATGTACGTATCTACTGGCCTGTCTTTATTTATCAACATATCTAACACAGCTTGCCTGAGCACCACCCACCCACCCACAGTAGAGTTTCGTGGTGATAGGGTTGACTTAACCTAGTGAACATATCACTCAAAAAGGTCCAAACAATCCAAAATACCTACCTGAAACACCATGCAACTCCAATGGGGGTGTGGGGTCTAATAGGTGTTGCATTAGTGGATGTGTCGGTAGAGGTGGCCATGTCTGCGTCAGACATATGGGATTGGGTTGGACGAGAGTTGAGTGTGAGGTGGTTGTTGGCAGGAAGGAGTCCTATGAACAATTGTCAGGGCATGTAAATATAATAAAAAACATGACACACCTCTGCACCGAAGACACCCACACCAGTAGCAGCATGTTCAAGCTGAATCTGTCCCTGTAAAGCCCTAGCCAGCTCAGTAGCCTCCTCTCTTTGCCACTGCTCCCGTTGGGCCTATATCCTTACCACTCACATCCCATTATCTATTGGTATGACCAGGTGGTGCACCCATTGCAAAATTGTTGTTGCCCACACCATGGTCCCCACTAATGTCGCCCCCAAGCATCATTGACAATGGTATGAGTACCTGCATTGGCTTGCGCTTGAAACATAGCATTGGCTAGTGCATCTGAGACCATGCCTACCATCCTGGGGGTGCTAGATGGATAGCCGAAGGGGACTGTGTCCAGTTGATGCTTCGCCTTGTGTAGGACCCATGTCTATGCTGTTATCGCCTTCAGTCTAGGTATCCAGGCAAGCCTTGGCCTGACCTGGCCCAGGCCACAGGTTTTGTACATGATGGTGCTGGCAGGGTGTTGGATCCAATAGGTGTTGCATTAGTGGGTGTGTCAGCAGATGTAGACGTGTCTGCGTCAGATGCATGGGCATTGAGTTGGACCAGAGTCGAGTATGCAGACCAGTCATTGGCAGGAAGATATATCCATGCAGCCCTATGAACCATTGTCAGGGCGTGTAAATAGAATAAAAAACAGAAAACACACCTCTGCACAGACCAACTGCAAACCCTTTGTTTGCCAACAGCGCTTCCAAGACATGCCCAGTCCCTGCCTGAGCAACACAGCTGCAAATAGTGTATAGCAGTTTACTGCGGGTTTTTTTGGCTACCTGTACCTGTACCCATACCCATCAAAACCCATACCCGCCATGCGGGTATGGGTCCAGGTCAGAGTGGGTACTACTGTAGTAGTATGTGTATGGTTGCTACACATAATAATATATACATAATAAAATGATTACTGAGTGGGTGAGCACGCACTTGCCTGCTCACTTGCCCACTTGCCCACTCACTTGCCCACTCACCCCACTCACTCACCCCGCGCACTCACCCGCTCACTTGCCCACTCACCCATTCCCTGCTCCCTGAGACCTTTTCTCAGGTGACGTGGCCTGGGTGATGCACTTGCATTGTTGGTTGTCGGGTTGTGGTGGTGACATGGCCTGGGCGACATGTTCACGTTGGTGGTGACGTGGGCTGGGCGACATGTTTGTATTGGGCGGTGATGCCATTGACGTGGCCTAGGTATGGGTGGTGATGTGTTTGTGTTGTTGGTTGTCGGGTTGTGGTGGTGACATGGGCTGGGCGTTGTGTTCGCATTGGGTTGTGGTGCCAGTGAGATAGCCTGGGTGTGTGTGTTGGATCCGAGTCAAAACGAGGCACGTAGTTACCCTTTATTGTTCTCTTTTGTATGTACCACCATCTATCTAGTGACCGAGGTTGAAAAAAAAAAAATTAGACTTGATCCTCATTGGCAACCGTATATGGTGGTCTGAGTGAAAAAATTGGATGTTGTCAATAATCATGCCTATTATTGAAGGATACGCGGTCAATCAACAACTGCCACAAAAAAGGGTTCTGCAAGCTAAGGTTGTCACCCCCGCGTATCAGTAGCACGAATTACGAGAGGCACAAGCAAGATGATGATTGGGTGCAGGTACAACGGGGGCCACTTCTGAGAATCCACACGAAGAAACTGTCTTTTTTGCCCCGACTTTGGTTTGCGTGTTGTGGATGAGGTTTTATTATTTATAAGATGATTTGCCATGGCTATGATGCATGTCAATATTGTTCCTCGGAGGGTAGCATCACCAGAAGTCATATTGGGTGTAGTGAGCAGGCATTGACGATACATCACTGACATTCCCTGATACATTTGGCTCGGACGTCTGGGTCTCGCACCTGCTCACAGTCGTCGCAGCATTTTCTTCTTCTTTTCACTCTATCGTCGTCTCTTGCAGACAGATTGCCACCATCTCCTCTAATGCCAACATAATATATCAGACATTGGGCCGTCATGCAAACAGCATGACTGACATGTCAGCTCTAACATAGGGATAGGGAATAGCAGGGGTATTTTGACTCAAGCCAGGGGTATTGCTATATCTCTACAGATTACAGGGAGATTGCCCTCAAAAAAATTGTAGCATATGGAGCATATATCAGGCTATGAATCTTGATATCAGGGGTACAGTTTTGATCATAATCAAATGATGCATTTGCCCAGGGGTACAGAAATTCAAAAAACCCCCAGATATCTTGTACCCCTGGCTATAATGGCAGACCCTTGCCATCTACATATGATAAAAACTGTATCCCTGATATCATGATACAGAGCCTGATATATGCTTTATATGCTACAATTTTTTTGAGGGCAATCTCCCTGTAATCTGTAGAGATATAGCAATACCCCTGGCTTGAGTCAAAATACCCCTGCCATTCCCTACATAGGGAAGGCGGGTATCCCGAGCAAGCAGCTTGTCACGGTTGACAACATCTACAACATTGCTAATAGCATCACAAATGTTGACATGGGTTCAAATTGGCAATTGACAGAATTTATGCAGGGTGCGAAGAGACGACAACAACACCCAGCGCCAGAAAAATAGTAACGAACAAGAGAGGAAGACATTTGCTGACGTTGACCATGATTTTGAAACGCGATGGCGGTTCGGCTGCTGTCTACGATTTTGTGCCTTTTAACATGTTGATGCCAAGTCTTCGAAGAGAAGGCATCGCCTCATCGAAGACCGAAACACCAATCCATATTCGGATGTTGTCCTATGGTGGTCTTAATGAAAAAATCGGATTTTATTGATATTCACGCACCTATTATTGAAGGATAAGCGGTCCATCAACAGCTCGAAAGCTCACATTAGACCCACTCAGTTGAAAGGGCTGCAAGATGCTCATGTCTTGCCTTTTTTCAATCCCTGCGCCCAAATCCTGTACCATTTACTTTTTTCCCCGGTATCTCGTTGTGGTTCCTGTGCTGGGTGACACACCCCCGAACAAGAAACCTCCAACAAGGGCCGAGCCCCAGGACCCACTGTGTGTCTCATCGCCTAATCGCCATGCCCCTGTTTGTTGCGCCCCCATCTCGTTTTCCTTTGCTGATTTCTACACCCTCGCCCTTCGAAGTCCCTCCTTTCTGTCCACCCATCCGCCTGCCACACACACCTTTGATATTCGAATTCCTACCTTCCCGGCCCAGCGTCCCTATCTTTTTGTTGGTGTCACTAAAATATCATGAGTTTGGTTTATGGGGATCGACCCAATGTCTCTGAGTCCAAAACTGGTCACCTGGCGTGGAGAAATCTATATCGTCTGAAATGAAGTGGGGATTGGCACGAGGTTAGTGGGTCTGTAAATGATGGGGTATGCCCTTCAATGTTTCACCGTGTGTAGAGCAACTCCATCATTCGCAGGGTTATCTTAAGACCGATTTTCGGTCTTAAGTCTGTCACGACCAAAGTTGGTCCGTCATGTGTTTCGAGGGCTGTGCCGGCGGCGGCACCTGCTCTCCCTTATACTTGAGCCATTTTGGCAAACTACTACAGTTCACGAAGCACATATCCGACACCTCAGAAATTCCAAACGCAGATTTGCTACTGCAGCCCCAATACATAATCTTATACTGCATGAAATAGCTCAACAGAACCCTTTCATAGTGTAGAAAATTGTAACCAGAACACTTTTAATTAAAACACAAATTTATTTTTCATGTTGCGGAAATTTGAGACTCCTTAGCTTATTGGTACCGAAAACGCGATCTCTAGTGCCTACAGAGCATAGGATAGGCCATCAACATAGTAGAAGGCCTTATAGGCCTGAAGAGAGGTCTGTCAAGCCCTCATAAGTGTCAAAATCTCTGCTGGGAGGCCCATGCGGTGATGTGACTTGTACTTCTTCACTGCAAAGGCAGTCTGGCATGCATCAAGACCTTTGCTACATTTTTTCAAATGTTAATATAATGCAATGCTACAGACAATATTGTAAATGGTGACATACGAGTAAGCATCCATATACCTCCAGGTTTTCCAAAAGAAATGGCGGATCGTGAGCATGTCACACATGTCGAGACATTGAGGTACAATTTTTTTGGCGGTTGCAAATTTACCATCGGATACGTTGCGATAACCTTTGATAGCAATGAATCAAATGAAAATGAGAAAGAATATTAGGGACTCATGATATTTTGCAAAACCCCAAAGCATTTCGATAGGATTAAGTTCGCAATGGAACTTGGGCAAAAACATGCATACATGGCCACGGCTTTCAATGTAATGTTGAAGCATCGGTTTCTCCATCGCAAAATTTTCCTGCAATGAGAGAACCTGGTACATGCAGCACCAGTCGCTCACAAGCTCGGATTCGGGTTCATGTGCCTGCGAAACATCTTCGTCCTGCAATGTATCTTCCTGCCCCATTGCTTCTGCCTCTGCAACACGTCTCTCTGCATCTTTTTTAGCTTGTGACTTCGAGCACTCCTTACACTTCCCAACCACCTTTTTACACCGGCTGACCAACTCATCCCAAACCGATTCCCGTTCTTGCAAAACTGCTTTTATACCTTTGGGTTGGCCACAGAGCTTCGGGTCTGGATGATCAGCCAGGTACACCATTTCCTGGGGTTGGCCATGAGTGTCAGGACGGCCAGGCTTTGGAGGTGGATTGCTGGTGGGAATAACCGTGGGACGTAAATACCGTTGTTTGCCACCAGGATTAATATTCATATTGTTGATGTTAAGTGTGTCTTCTGATAGCAAGTGATACTGAATGCATAGGGTAGACTGAGTAGATTAGTGGGCTGTAGGTACACGATGTAAGCGTATAGTACGTGTAGTTAATATATGTTGACTATACCTGTAGGTACACGATGTAAGCGTGACCTACAGTAACTACGTGTCACAATATAAGTGAAAATAAATAGGGGTAGTCGTATGCTTTATCATCACTCCCACTCAATGTCCTTATTGTCGTTCTCCCACTCCTAAGGCACTTCTAAATCTTTCGAATGCCTCGCGCGGCAGTTGCTTGGTAAGGATGTCAGCCAGCATGTCTTTAGTGGAACAATACTGTAGTTGAATTTCAGATTTGTCGACACATTCGCGGATGAAATGATGCCGAATATCAATGTGTTTGGCACGCAAGTGTGTGACGGTCCCTCGAGATAGTGCGATGCAGCCCTGATTGTCTGCGTGAATTGTTGTGGCCTGGACTTGGGGGAATCCAAGGTCAGTCAGGAGAACACGAAGCCATATGGCTTCTTTGGTCGCGTTCAAGGCAGCCATGTATTCAGCCTTGACTGTTGATAATGCAACGGTAGGTTGTCGTTTCGAGGCCCAGCTTACTGATCCGCCGGCGATGTCGAAGACATATCTGCTGACCGAACGACGGCTTTCTGGGTCCTGAGCCCAATCCGAGTCCATCCATCCGATCACATCGACACCGGTGTTCTTTCCACCGAGCGTAAGGCCAAAGTTGGCTGTCCCCTTGAGATAACAGAGGACGTGTTTGAATGCATCGACATGGGCCTTTCCGGGATTTCCGCCGAATTGTGCGAGAATGCCGACGGGGTACTGGATGTCTGGACGCGTTTGAGTAGCATACAGGACAGAGCCAATACCTTCGAGATAAACGAAGCCGTTAGCGGCGGCGCGATATGCGGCATGTTCCTCAGGTGTATTGGGGGATTGTGCATGTGTTAGGCGTGTGTCGACGGCAAAAGGGGTGGAGACTGGTGTGCAGTTTTGCATACCAAACCGTGCAAGTACGTTGTTGATGTATGCGGTTTGGTTTAATGTGATGGTTCGGGCAAGGTCTTTAATGGGGAAGAACCCTGAGATATCCCTTTTAAACTTTAGGACTCGGGATAGGTCCTTGGCGGCAACAGCGGCATCATCCACGTAGACCAGGACGAGGAGAACAACTCGGTCATTTTTGTGTAGGACGTATAGGCACTCGTCCGCGTCGCTTTTCGTGAATTCGAGGTGGGCCATCGTACCATCTAATTTCTTTTTCCACTGCCTCCCTGCCTGCTTCAATCCATATAACGGCTTCCTCAACCTCAAGCTCCACTTCTCCTTCCCTTCGATCTTCAATCCATCAGGCGGCCGCATGTAAATCTCTTCATTGAGATCTCCTTGTAGGTAGGCTCCCACTACATCTATCTGATGTAGCTCCATGTCCTTCGTGTGGTGGGGTTGTGGGTGCCGGGACGTGTGGTGTGGGATGTGTGTGGGTGCCGGGGACGTGTGATGTGTTGAGGGGAGGTGGTGGATCAGGATGGGAGTTGAGTGCAATACTCCCGCTTTCAACTCCCATAACAGGTCTACAGATTTATTGTTAGTAGTTGTTTACAATACAATCTATATGTTACTCACCTTTTTGTGCCCGCGGTTACCGCTGTCTCGAGCGGTGGGTGGTAGTGAGTAGTGGCGGCTGAGTTTGAAATGTGGAACAGTGAGCGGAATATTCGACACACCCGCGGGTTGAACAAAATGCAAAAAGTTGTTACCCCCTTAGAACTCTAGCCATAGTATAATAACATTATATATACCAGTAAATATTATTGGTGACCCATTGCACATTTTAGGTGACGGGTACAAATATGAGGGGCGGGTACAGCTCCCGGGTCCAGGTACAAGTCTGGGTAGAAATTTTACTACCCTTACCCGTACCTGCGTGAAATACCCGCCTAATACCCGCTGGTATTCTTGTACCCCTGCAATACACTAGGGGGGAATGGTTGAATATAGTGGTAAATCCATTCTGCAGAAGGAATGGCATACTACACAAGACGACTGCCCCCTACACACCTGAGCAAAACGGCGTTGTCAAACGCGCAATAACCACCTACTTCCAGATGGTAAGGTGTATGCTGCACTCTGCCAGGATGGACTTACGTTACTGGGGCGAGGCGTTCATGTACGCCGTCCACATACGAAACCTCTCACCCACTGCTGCTATCAAGGACAGAGTGCCCATGCACGTCTGGACCGGCTCCAAACCCGATGTATCCCATCTTCATGTTTTCGGGTCCATAGCCTATGCAAATATTCCCAAGAAAATTCAGGGTGGAAAGCTTGAGGTAACAGCAGTGAAGTGCCGACTGTTGGGATGGTGGATGAACGAAACGAAGGCTTACTGGCTCGAAGATCTCACGACGTGTTCATTGATTACATCACGTGACGTTCGATTCGATGAGGACAATGCACCCAGCGACTTAGCCGTCATCGAAGGTGGGCATCCTGCCACTACAAGTGGACTAACAGAACTACTTACAGAACACCCACCTGAACACATCACCGAGCCACAGCCATCATGTCCACAGTCCCCCATGACACACATCGTCGATATCGAGCCTGAACACGCCCAGCCGGATGCGGATCCCCAACCGGCCGCTATCATCCAGCCTGCGAAACTGAGTAAATGGGCAGACCTACCCCCACGCGCACCGTCCAGCCGCGCACGACACACTGCTACGCGTTTTGGAGACGAGGCATCGCCCGACGAAGTTGATGAGGCCATGTACGCTAAGGCCGTTGTCACCCAGGCATTCCTCGCCCACACCGGCGATCCTCCAACCTACCGGGACGCACTACGCACCTCACACTCGAAAGAGTGGGAGAAGGCACTACACAGCAAATACGACCAATTAATTCAGACCGGTACTTTCGAGTGGATACAGTACGTACCCGCTGGATTCAAACCTATCGGCAGCAAACTCGTCCCCCACGAAAAGTTGGACAGCGAAGGGTCTGTATATCAGCGAAAGATATGCCTAGTCGCGAAAGGCTACTCACAAGTCCTTGGCCAAGATTTCCATGCAACCCACAGCGCTGTAGCGAAATATCCAACCCTACGCGCACTACTTGCGATTGATTTTGCACAAGTCGGTGACCTTCAAACATTGCGATTCAGGAAGTTCGGATTGAGCAGCAATTTGTTCATCAGAAAGTTTCAAGTGTCCTGTGGTCTTGCAAATCCAACTGCAAATGTGGATTGCGCGCCCATTCCCTTGTTTTTTCAAAGGTTTCTGGTCACCTTTCAACCAGCGGCGCCGAGGACCCTCATTTACATTAACAATGCACTCGTCCTGAGGCACGAGAACATGCTCTTTCTCCCCAGATGCCAGGACGGGAGGGATTGGATTAAGGGTGATGTCATCATACTTACACATAAGTCTGCTTGCCTGTCCACATGTAAACCATCGAATATATGATTAAAGCTGACAACTCACCTTTCGTACCCTTTCATCTCCTCCAGAAAAACTTTTCGAGCTTCAACCACATCTGGGTGTTCATGCCCATCATGGTGTGCTCCTTTCTTTACATCTTTGCAGACATAACCCAATTTTTTCAGCCAATTTATGGCGGTGCATTCACTAATGCTGCTATTTTTTTTGGTCATCTCCAATGCCAGAAGGATGACATCATTGACATGGCAACAGAGCAAATGAGATGTGATGGTACCGAGATTTTGTGCAGCGAGGTACCTTCGCACTGCATGGAGTATACTGACCATGATGCGCATCCACTTTGGATGGGGACAAGTGATGGTGTCGAAGAAGGTAAGCTTCTTTTTCCCGAATTTGACGTGCAAAATAGATGCCTTTGCCCATGCATCGGGCAATTGCAAGGCTGGCATTTAAACATGGCCGTTTGCATGTAGAGTGAGCTCGGAAACGGGTGCGAAGCTTCACATATTCTGTGATGGCTGTAAGTTGTGTCATCATCTTGATGGAATGACCTGTCTTCATCCTTTTCATGCCCTTCAGACAACTCTTTACAATCTCAAGGATATCTTTTGAGGCTTCGGGGCCGTCATCATCAATATCCAACCATTCACGAGCAGCTTCAACATCAGCCTCCAAGTCAGAAACTTCTTCTGGCTCCGATGTGCCTTGGTTGGCTTCAGTTTCAGCAAACTGTTCCCAGCATATTGGTAAGTAAAATATAAGTTGATTGCTGACCAAGAATTCATCAACACAAGTCCATCTCCAATTTCATTTCCCGATTCTGCAGTTTCAAGATGTTCGAGACAAAAATACAGCAAGTCCACACCCATTTCAGTCATGAACTCATTGGTGGGATCTGCCTCATGATCTTCATTGTCTGTATTATATGTTTTGTCATCTGACATCATTTGCAGATCAGCAGATTGGGCCTTTGGTTGTTTCTGCTGCCAGTAAGTTCAATTGTGTTTAATAGAGGTATGACTCACAGAAAAGAAGTCAGTTATTTCTGAACAGCTATTGGAAGCCTTCTTCCAATAGCTCTTGCGCTGAAACTTGGTGGCCCGTGACCCCCCTGTGTAAACCGCAGGTTTGCTCCGCATTGCTGTCTATCACAAGGTCACTTAAAATGATCAGGTCACAATTAATTTAAATCACATACCTGGTTTAGTTTCAGGTGCTTAGAGAGGCAGTTGGAATACAGTCTCTGTGTTGCTGTTATTGACTCATCAGAGGAGACATCATTCTGGGAGTCTGTGTACACTGAGCCAGAATCGGAGGAATACTGAATTTGATTAAATTTGTTTTCTGCCTGTTTCAGATGCTGTTTGGCTTGTGCAGACTTCTTAGAAAGACGGGGCATTGTCGAAGACAGCAATAGTGCACTGGGACACCTTTTTTTTTTTTTTTGACCCAAATTTGAGACTATTTAATAAAAATGCCGAAAAAAACAGATTATGCCTATTTTAGCATATAATCTCGATCTTGACTCATGGGAATGCCATCCGATAGCTGTCTCTTCTGCTGTGGAGGTGCCGGGTTTGTGCTTCATAATTACTCCTACACATAAGCCCTAATGATGGTTCGACTGCAGTACTGGTGTCTACGATTTTGTGCCTTTTAACATATTGGGTTGAGTGGTTCTGCTGGGTGCCAGCATATGAACAGGGGTATTTAGATTAGACTTGTTTGCACTATGAGGGAAGGCAATGCCAACTCTTCGAAGAAAGGGCATCACCTCATCAAAGAGCAAAGGACAGTCACCAATATATATTCAGATGTTGTCCAGAGGAAGCTCGTGCTCTGAAGTTCATTCGCTCCAAGACATTGATATCTGTCCCTTGCATTCTACATGTTTCCTGTCTGGTACATATGTGACAGAAGCCTGTGGTACCTCGCTCGATAATGACTATGCCTGAGCTGGACCACATTAATATTGCTGTACAGCTTATTGCAGTCTTCAGCACAGTTCTGTGACTGGAGGCCTACACTGTAACACCTCCTTCCCCGAGCAGGTCACACCGGACCGTGCCTTTGACAGCACGGCCAAATTCATTGACGAGTATTGCAAAATCCTGATACCATTTTGTACTCCAAGATTCATGGACGAACTTCTCTCTGCGTTCAAGTTTCTGTGCGATGTGGATGTTGTTTTCTCATACAAACAGTGACCTGCTCCCTCGCAAGACGGTTCGACTAACACCTCGATTGTGGACTGGGTATTAGCAGGATTTTACCCAGAATATTTGGAGTACTGTCAGATGAACTCTCTGGACTAGATGATGCCTTTCCAGGGCAGCCCTGCCAGGTGCTAATTGACATGTTCCACTGGTTGACATCAGTCGTTGGGCGAACTCTTCTGTAAAGTCAATTTGGCACAAGCGAATGTTGAAAGTTAGAGCCTGACCGGCAACAAAAACATTGCTTGATTTTTCGAAGATCCCACACTTCGGCATGCCCCGTGTGACAGTCCAAACTTGGTTGTCTCATATATTAATAAATAATATTATAAGAATCACGATAAGATCTTGTGCATGGACTGCAATCGCAAAATCATCCATCGTTGACACCAACTCTGTCACCAGATGGTCGTCATTATTACAATGATACAAGTACTCATCACCTCTGGACTCCTCTATGATAAGACACCTTATCATACATCTGCCCTTACTAGCATCGCATGGGTGTGTGAATTGCTTGAGGGCCACCCAGAATGCATTCGAAATGAATTCGGAGTGCACAGGCATGTCTTTCACCAGCTAATTGAAGAACTACAAAAGGCTGGCTACACTTCAATGAGAAACATCACTCTCGACGAGCAACTGGCGATGTTCCTTTACACATCCGTAACTGGTCTTTCCATCTGGAGCGCTTTCAGCACACAACTGACACAGTATCATGGTATGAGTTATTTCTATTATTTATGACATGGAAACCCAAGCACAGCTTCCTGCCGCTCTCGCTGCACTCCATAACTTCATCCGTGACCACGACTCTTCGGAGATAGAGGATTTTGACGAAGCTGACAATCAGGGTAATGCACAAGGAGACAAGGGGGACTTGGCTGATGGCATTCCACGGAGGGCTGAGAGGAGGGAAGCAGATGAAATGCAAGATAGGATTGTGAATGCCATGTGGGAGGACTATCTTAGGGAGCTTCATGAACGTGGATTGATATAAGGTTTCTGATCATGCTCGCAGCGCGGCCAATATGCAATTCCTACTAGTTTGTACTTTTCTTCACTTTACTTGTATAACCATCACAATTTGCATATTTGAGAGAGTCAGAGTACACTACACAAGATATATACAACATACAACATGTAAGGCATACAAGGGAGAAAGATACAGGCAGCAGAATAGTGTACAAGCGGGGTGGGGGGCAGGGGGGAGGGACAACAATAGCAACAATGCTAAACATACAATCTACTCAAACATATCGTCAATAGGACTCAATGGCAGGAAACCAAAAGGCTGTTGCAGGTGTTTCTCAATCCAACCCCCCTGAACGTCCTCACGAAATAAAGCGAGATAGGTGTCTGCGGCTTTAGTGGAGCATTTGAATAAATCGACCAGCGCCGTCAAGCGTGGAATATCCATGTTTGGCTTGTCAGTCTGAAGCTTATGCATAGCTTTCACTCTCCATTCTGGCGAGTTGTCAGATATGGCTGGCAATTGTTGCTGCTGCTTTGAAACTGGGATGAGATGCGCGCCAAGTCCATCAAGGGTTTTGTTGAGACGGTTCATGACGGCCGAACCACCACCAGCTTTCTTCTTTTCGCATGACATAGACGTGAACAGAGACAGGGATGGACTGACATTATCAGTGCTGCTGCCGTCAAGGGCAGAGCGTTTGCGTTTGCCAGTAGAGCTTGAACCGGAACAAATACTGGAGGAGGGGAGGTTGGAAATGACTGATGGACTGATAGCTGAAGTAGGAGGCAGTGGCGGTGACGTGAGGGGGTGAGGTGGTGTGGTAGGAGCCTGAGATGAATGGCCAGCGTCATTGCTGGTACCAGCCTGAGAGGCAGCACTGCTGCCCGTGTTAGAAATGGTCAAACGTGTTGTAGCGACACCATGAGTTTGCTCGCTTGGGTGAAAAATGTTCGCATTGCGAGAAGCATGTGGCATTAAGTCGTACATAGTGCCGAAATGGCGGAAGCCATGGTTTTTAAAAGGTTTGACCTTGTGGTTGGCCTGCCAGTGACATATTTCAGTATGCGTGATAATAGATCAGATAAGATGAGCATGTTACCTTCTCGAGAAGCTTGTATGCTTGCTCAGTCTGCGCACCAATATTGAGACCATACCTATCATCCCATGCAAATCCTGACAGGTTCTTGAGGGTGACTACAGTCTTGTATGATTCCCGTAACTGTAACAAAAGCATTAGTATAGTTAAGATAAGGAATACCAACTGAATGGTCTACTTACCCGGGCCCACTTGCCTTTGCAAGCATCTGCTGTCTTGACCCCACCCTTCGTGGTGAATTTCCTCATATGCACGGCAGCAGCGGTCCATGTAGATTTCTTAAAATTCACCCCATCCCCTGCTATAGGCTGCTGGTCAACGAGGAACTGAATGACTTCCTCCTTGTCGACATCAGTCCAGTGGCAATGGCCTGGGGCTTTCCCTTCATCAGCAGGATCCCTGACTAGAGTGTCGCCGGGAAGCCCTTCTTCAGACGTGGCTGGGGGGGGACCTTGGCGAGTTTGCATGTTCATAGTCTAGTGATAAGAGATAAGAAAATTCATCTTATCAACTACTAAAAACATTGGTATGTGTCACATGGAGCATGCCAAAGTGTGGGATCTTCGAAAAATCGAGCAATGTTCTTGTTGCCGGTCAGGCTCTTAATGATGTGTGGCCACAGGACAAACACAACAAGTGGGGGTGCTTTGGTATCTGGCTACATGCCAGTCTTGAAGCCTTCAGTGGCGAGATTAATTGGTTGCAGGTTTGGTGGACTAACAAAAATCCCAAACTGATTGCTGGATACTTCATAGAGAAATGCCAGTCAATTGGAGGTATGATCTGACATTTATATCACATATACCACGTTCCAAATGGTGACTTGACAGTGGTGCCAATTATTTCCCAGAGTGATCCCGGTCATGAAAACAATGGTGTTGCGAATACCCAGACTATTATTTGGCATACTCTCGATCCCAGTCTTGCCAGGACCATGCAACATTGTTTCGCCAGTGGCCACAACAACATCTTATCTGAAATCAAGTGGTCAGTGTTCCATCAGGATTTCTCTCCTGGGTTTGAGAATCTTCTTGAAGAGGGCGTGCAGGAGGGTTGGTATGATGTAGATGACATCATGGAGAAGTACAATCTCTGCTTCATGATTTGTACTTAGATCTTGACAAGCATTATCTGCAGCTTGCTTTTTCGTTGGCTAGTGTTTCTGTGGCTGCAAGCAGAGATTGATGAATGGGTGCGATTCAAAAACGAAACTGCCCCATGTGCCGACAGGAACAAGGTACTTCCTCATGGAATTCCTGCACTCATCAGAGCAAAGCCATATTGTTATGGGGGGCTTGACTTCAAGGTAAGGTATGATCATTAGCCTCGCTTCAAACAATTCACAATGATAATGTGCAGATACCTGTTTCACCGGAGCTGTTTAATCAAGTTGAGGGCCAGTTCGCACCCCCAGATAACCCTGTCTTTCAACTAGTTCCACCTCTTTTCAACAAACGTGCAAATGAATTATACCTGAAGATTGGTCAGCCTCTTGTTACCTCTAGTACACTATGGGCAATATTTCGACAACTTTTGGAACAGTTCCATTCAGCAGAAGAAGATATTGAGGTCACAGATTCCCTTGCAGTTCATGAAGCGGCACGGGCCAGTCTCTACAATGAGAAAATGCCACTTTTGGCTAACATGCAGCCATTTCAGAATGGAAGAGGTATTGTGGGATCGAAGGGATCTCAATATGCTGGTGGTTTGGCACATCCTCTGGGTGCTACTTTTGTCAAAGATTCTTTGAACAATCATGCTGCTGAACCTGAATATGCTGATTTTACAGACTCTGGTAGCGATGATGGATGATGAAGCTACTGGTGTCTGTATGTATATACCTTATAGCTGTGATCTGAATATGACTTTGTGTTTTTCATTGGGACTATCTTGTGAAGCTAGATCAGTTTAAAGGATGGTGATCTGAACTAGGTCGTGCCGCATAGCTCAAGTTGTAAAGTCCACCGTTCACACATTCACATACCGACACTCTTTCTTACATGTGATGTCTTCTCAACATGCCAGTGTGTTCTTCACCACAGATGGTGAAAATCTAGTTGTATGCCAACAGTGTAAAATGGCCTTCCCACCCAACACCCTTCTTTTCTACATGCATGACAAACAGCCAGATCGACCAGGAAAATATCTGTGTGCAGGCTGCCGAGAATATCGTGTACAAAAAACTCAGACACGCCAATGCACAGAAGGTAAGATCATAAACACTCACCTGGCTGACAGAGACTGATGTATTGATCATTAGTTCCAAGTGTCAGTGAGGATCATCAGGACATACAGCAGCAAGTCAATGCTGGACAAAGACAAGGTATATCATGGTTGTACTAGTTTGAGTGCCCTGTTGTATTGAATGTGAATATAGGACAATCACACCCAACTTGAATTGGAAATGGTTGGCCTACTGGCCCAGCCAAACCACTATGTTACCACCACATGCACCGCAGTCATTGACCCTAGCTTCAGGAAGTAGTACTGAGATCATCCCTGCATGGCCTGAACCAATCGGCAGTAAAGGCCAACCATCTGGCCCACGAGTTAGCACACCAGGACAATTTGCAAATATGATCAATGTACTGGTGTTTTTTAGCAATCCTCATAATCTACAGCAGCCTGGTTACCAAGAAGCTCATCAATGATACAATGAGATGCGAAACTATTTCGCTCATCAGACATTTGCAACACACAATGGGCAAATTGTGAATCTAAAAGTTACAATGATGTGGATGAAACCTGGAAACAGGAATCCATCAGTTGTTTTGGTGAGTATGAATAAATGTAGTAACCTATGACAATCCCCAAAACTCAGCACAATCCTATTAGAACATCTCTGAATTGATCAACAATGTTCCTGTGCATATTGGTGTCCAGGATCTCAAAAAAACCTCATTTGTGGTCTTGCACCCACTGTTTTCAGAGTGGTCAAATAATACAGATATAGACATAGATGACCTTCATCTTTGAAACAAGGACTGGGTTGAGATGGTGCCAATGCTTGGGATTCCAGATGTGGATGCAATCTCTGCGAAGTTTTTTGTGCCTGATACGAAAACAAAAGTCATTCAGTTCAAGGCCAAAGGAGGTGTTGAGGTTTATCTAGAGCTTCAGCACAAGATGTATATTGAGATCATGGCACACCTTGATGACTTAGAGTCAAAAACGGACCAATCCACAAAGCCGGTGTCTTCGGTACGTCAGAAAATGTTAGCCAGTTGCTATACTAGTATTGATTCGGAATTGTTTCAGTTTGAGCCAGTGCCTGCCCAGTCACAGCCCCATTCCTTGTCACATCATCTTCCCAACTCAGGTTTGAATGCAAAAACACCATGAAAGCGTCAATTATCAAATTCAGCAGGTAATCAGAAGAAGTGTTCTCGCACTGTCACTAGTATTGCTGCAATTCTCCCAAGTGCCAATGGAGTTCGTCGTGCACTTCAGGCACAAAAAGGGCCTTCAAAAGTTGCCGTTAATACAATCTGTACATTTGTTAACTAGCATTCAAGTTGGGTGTACCAGATTTAATTATCCATGTAGTGAACACAGTTTCAGTCCCTTGCTTACTCTACCCCGTATCATCAACAACGTTCCAAACACTGGTTTCCCATCCTTCAGCCTTTAATGCGACAAAGGACTGTAGTGCACCTATCAGAGCTGATCTCATTTTTAATCCAGCTTCATGTGATTTTCGGAGGGTTCAAGCGTGCTATGTTAGGACATACAAACATACCCATTCTTGGCTGTTCAACCAAGACTCGTGCATGCATCAAGCAATGCTGGTACAAGTGCAAAAACTTGGGTGAACGACTTCTATATGACAATCCCACCCAAGTTGCCAAACTCACCTCTGAAATCAACTGTTTGCGATGGGCATCAGCCCTTATGCAATTAGTGTATGACTTTATATTGGATGGAGATTTCGGAACAGCACCATTCAAAATTCCAAAAAAGTCTTTCATCAAGTCAGCCTTGGCTGTGGCAGAGAATGACAGTCATGATACCTACATGGTAGAGGAATTCATCGATGAGGGAGGGGATGGAAAATTTGTTAAATACATTGGCAACGGTTCAGCTGTCCCTGTTGAGTTTGTGGATGAGTGTATGGCAGATAGAGCTGTGTTTCTCTCATTCTGTCAGCATATCCAGTATGTCAAGACACAGGAAATGGTGTATCAGAGATTTTCAAGGTAATGTCATGCTATACTTTCATTACCTCAGCTGCAGCTCAACTGCATCACTCAGGTGGACACACATTGCTAGGGTTGGTCACAGGTCACACCGCGGGTGTCATTTAGTCACACTGCACCTGTCATCCGTCATATTGCACCTACGGCAGGTAACTTGCCCAAACTCTGAGTTTACCTGTCTTTGCGCCACAAACTGTGCAGGTACTTGCACACCACACATGTCTGCATAGTAAAAATATATATTATTTGACTAATGTTACTACATACTATATTATATTAACTAAGATAAGCACGCTGTCCTGCGTTTGCACGGGAGACGGCGTGGGGTGGGGGCGGCCATGAATGAACATGCTGTCCCTCGTTTTCATGGGAGATGGTGTGAGGTGTGGTGGTGGATGACATGACAGGAGGGTGTGGGGTGGGATGTATTGACGATGCACCTGCATTGGGTAATGAAAGTGCTGTCTCAAGACAGCAGGTGGAGACACTGTTAGAAAATTCATTAAATAGGTAGTAAAAAGGAAACATACCTGTTGCAGCTAGGGTGGGTGCACCACCCCAGCTGCGTACTTTGATACCACCTCTCCTGTGTCATGTTGGGCATTCCCATTTGACAAGACGGACTGGTGGTGCTGGGATAATGAGTAAAGCTGGCATTGGGGCTGCATCACCATTTGGTGTTGTTTGGTAACCAAGTTTTGCAATGAAAAATCAGTAAATTTTCAAATAAACACAGATAAAATATGAAATTACCTGCCTCCGTATAACCGTCAAAACCTGCAACACTGCGGATACGGGTTGCAGTATGGCCACAGGTTTGGAATCTCGAACCTGTACCTGTACCTGTGACACCTGTGACCCCAATACTGCAGGTGACACTGTGACCCTACATATTGCTCACAGACCCTCAGATTATCACATCTCTGTATGTATTTTGTACAATGTTTGTTTTATGGTTGCTTATTTATCTCATCTGCACAGTGAGACTGGTCAAATATTCGCTGATGGGAATCTTGCATCTGCTCACATTGCCTTCACAACAGAGCACAGGTGCAATTACTTCTGCCTATATTTTGATCTTGAACCTTTCCCAGATAGTCTGGAATTCTCAGTTAAGAATCTCTCCTTATCTCAACAAAAACTCTTTGCTGGCCTATCCAACTCGGAGCCACTCCCACCTAAAGCATCAAGTTCAAGGCATTCACAGGATGAAATGGTCATCCCCATACAACACAAAGTTGTTGCAATGTCTTTGCAGACTCGGAGACAAACACCCCTTGCGAATGTCTAAATAAATGTACATCTACTCACTTTTTTTTTCATTGGTGTGCTGGATGTGGTGATTTTTCCTTTTGGCTATTTCTTTGTGCTCCGGCTCTTCTTACTATCCCTTACCTTACAATTTGTTTGTTGGTAAACCAATTCCTGATAATGCCAGTGTGCTGTTCATATATGCTGGCCTGAATGCACCACGAACCTTTCTGGCCTATATATCTAAATGAACCTCAACTTTAGCCTTGCCCATCCCAGCCTGAACCTTCCCAGTTCCAACACCAACCAGCCCTTTCGTCTGATTGAAGGCACTCACCTCCTCCTCAGCAGCTCTGAAAACCATCCCGCAACTTCCACAACTTGGTCTGCACATATTTTTAGCTTTATGTGCACTAGTCAGATGTGAGGTTAATGGTAAAGCAGACAGGAATACAACAGACCGTGCGCATCAGGAAGCAGAGGTAGAATTTGATGGCGAAGGTGTTGGTGGCATCATTGGAGGGGTCTCATATGAAGAGGTCATCATACTACTAATTGGTGGCAGCAGCTGTACCGGCTTCCGTGATGAAAATTGTCGTTGACCAAATGAAGGGATGGGACTTACTTGAATTTGGTGGGGGAGCCAGTGTAGACAGCGACAAAGATGAGGGGGAAGCAATGTTGGCCTTCTCGAAACTATCTGGAGAGAATATGTCAGATATGGTCCTGGACCACGGAAATTGTGCTTGACAATCATCTCAAAGTTTTATAGTATAGGGTTATCAATGGTTAGCTCCCACTCAAGATAGCTACACATCTCACATTTCATCTGGTTGATCTCCCTAAGAGTGAACATTCCCTGTGCCACAATTCTCCACAACTTGTTTGAATATGTATTGCAAATGACTTTCAAGGCAATTGTGAAGGCAGAAACGAACAATTGGTGACCCGAGGAACCACAGGCCATAGGGAAGCAAGCTTTGAGGCACTATAGCAGAACGAGGGCCGCAAATGTAACAGAAGAGTGCAGTTTTGTCTGATGGAGGGCATAAGCAATGAAATAAGGGAGCTTTGCTTGAGAGTGTGTCAGTGATGGAGGGTACTCGGGGCAAGCGAAGAGATGTGTTATGAAATGTCCACATAGTCTAGCAATGTACTTGTGACCATAAAATGGGTCCGTTTTAGGCGATGTATTAGTGGGGGCAGCAAACTATATTATTTGCGAGTGTAAGCACAAGGGGCTTGGACAGTGCAGAAGGCAACTCACTGTTGGGGCTAGTTGAAATGCCACGTGAGACCGAGGAATGTTGTTGTTGTGAACATTTGTAGCTTTTCGAAATGGGGAGGGGTGCGAAGCTACAGCAGGACCATGTACAGCAGCCATTGTGGTATGGAGAAGAGATAGGAGCACACCTGAGAATGAGAGGACCAATGTGAACAGAGCCAATAGCAAGAGGAACAACTCAGATGACTTGGTCCCAGGATCCCTCAGAGGGAGGAACAGTTAGTTACACATCAGTGGTTTGTGGGGTCCTTGCTCAAGGCACTGGAAATTTGCATTGCATTGCTTGCTTAACACATTATTTGTAGCTGATCACTCTCGGATGCCATAACCTAGATATTATCTTAGGTTTGATACAATTTAATATAGTTCTTCACTTTGTGAACTGAGATATTATCTTAGTTCTAAGCTTCTTCCAAGTACCACACCAATTATCCCTCATGGACCTGTTGTCCCGATGTGAAGATACACGGTCCAGCAACAACCACCACAAAAGTACCTTCTGCCAGGGTTCTGCAAGCTCAAGGTTGTCACCCCTGTGTATCAGCGACACGAATTATGTGTCAAGCTGACAGGAAGCACAACCATGGCTGGCTGGAGGGGAAAGAGGGGGAAAGGGTGAGGAAAGGTGACAAAGGGCCGGAAAAGTGCAAATAAGGGCTAGATGGGATCCCAGGTAAACCCTGTTATAACATCCCTACCGCCCACAATAACTGACCCATCTGTGATACACCCCCTCCTTCCCCTGAGATTGTTTACAGGAGGTGGGTACAAGATGCTGTGTGTTGCTGCAGGTCGCAGAGTTTCAGTATTTGTGGGTGGTCGAGCAGGGTTATGGGGTTCACAGAGGATGTGATTGAGTTTGCGTCATGTTTTGGGGAAAGGGTATTTGTGTCATTGACTAACAGTTCAGCTGAAGGAAACAGCAAAAATGTTAGAGGGAGTGCCTTTTTGTTGGGTCTGTGTGTTCTTTTCATTGACAGCACTCCTTGCAGCCCTCATAATAGATGCCAGTGCAGGCAGGAGAGACTCAACCACAAACACACCCTGAATGCACAGAAGGCCACCAATACAGGCGTCCAACACGCTGCCTGACTGAGACTGACGACAGGACAGGGACGCCATGAGAGTGATGGCGAACAAAGTGTGGTGTAATGATGAAAATGATAGTGATAATCAGTGATGGGAGCCACTTCTGAGAACCCACACAAACAATAAACTGATGGTTTGCGTGCTGTGGGTGAAGTTTTATTATTTATAAGATGATTTGCCATGGCTATGATCATTTGTTCCTCAGTGGGTAGCATTCCCAGAAGTCATATTGGGGGTGTGGTGAGCAGATATTGGTGATGCATCAACCACATAACTCGACACAATTGTCTCAGTCAACTAGGTCTGGCTTCCTACAGCATTTGAAGCATGAATTTTTTTCATCATCGTCCCTTGCAGACAAATTGCCACCAGCTCCTCTAATGTCAACATCAGACATTGGGCTGTCATGCAGACAGCATGACTTACACGTCAGCTCTAACATAGAGAAGGCCGGCATCCTGACTCAGAGCAAGCAGCTCATCATGGTTGACGATGTCTACAACATTACTGATGGTATTACAAATATTAACACGGGCTCAAATTGGAAATTGACAGAACTTATGCAGGGTGCGAAGAGACAACAGCAACATCCATGATGAGAAGTAATACGATATCACCCTACCCCTATTCTATTTTCCTTATAGTCTTAAAAGTTGCACAAGAGGCCCAACAGACACAAGTGGTTCAAGAGTTTTCACCTTTTTCAAGAAGTGGACCTGTCTTTAAAAAGGTGCTAAACTCTTTTAAAAGATGTAAACTCTTTTAAAAGGTGCAAGAAAAGGTGCACAAGAGGATGTACTTTTAAAAGAGGCAGGAAAAGTACCCCTTTTCTTTTGTTCAGCAGGATTTGTGGTTCTCATATCCCATAGTACCACAATTGAGATATATGAGATCACTACTACAAGACACACTACTGGCATGAGACATACAAACACAGAAAAAAGGAGGGCAGAAAATGACTAGATAATTAAAGTCACAACTTTGAGGGCCTGGCGCATTTCCTCATCCCCACACCCTCATCCCTGCATCCTCATCTCCCTGTCCCCATATCCTCATTGATGGAAATACCTACAGATATGCCCACCTAGAATCACGTGCCACTTACATAAGCTATGAGTAGTACCGTTCTGAGTAGTTACTCTTGCTTCCCTAAGTGTAAACAGTAGTATCTCACACATATAGTCAGTTAACACTAGTCGAGTCCAACATCAGATTCCTTCACTCGTCTCCCCGTCCCCACATCCTCATCTCCCTGTCCCTGCATCCACATCTCACCGTCCCTGCAGCCTCGTCTCCCTGTCCCCACATCTGCATGTCCTCATCCCCTCGTCTCGTCCCCCTGTGTTGGCATTGGTGGTGATATGTTGGTGTCGTCATGCAGAGGTGGCGTGTTGGTGTCGTGAGTGGGGTCCCATAAGTAAATAAAGTAGTAAAAAAACAATAGAAAACATACATTTTTGGCTGTCTGCACTTGTTTGGAGTGCAGGAGGGGTAGATGGGACATGTGTGGGTCTGAACAGGCACAGCAGTGTGCTGGGGTGAACAGTGTTGCTGTTTCATTGAGAGTATGATGTTTAGAAAATGATAAACTCACTTGTTTCGTCATCTGTGAGCTATCCTTGTTGCTGCCCCACCCGTTCCCAGCCCTCCAGCCCTGCATATGGCTTCAGCCGAGTGTGCAGGTTGCACTGGTTTTATTTTGGGGTGGTGGTTGATGTGGATGGGGCGCGTGGTCAAAAAAGAGCTGTCTGCGCTCATTTGAGGAGCGAGAGGGATAGATGGGGCACATGTGGGTCCGAACAGGCACAGCTGGGTGTGTCCTGGGGTGAAAAGCATTGCCGTTTTATTCAGAGTTTTTCTTTTTGAAAAAATGGTCAGACTTACTTCTTTCGTTATCTATGACCTCTTCCTACAAGCTGTTGCTTATGGACATGGGCACACGCTCGTTTGGGGAATGGCTGCAGGTGGATGTGGACGTGGGTGGGTTGAGCAACAATCTTGAGTGAAGATGTCATACAGTGGCAATGATGTGGCCATGCACTTTTGGATGAAATGGGTGCAGCTGCATTCAAGCCCTATTAATATTATATATGTACTGGTAATCATAGTAATTATAACTTTACTTACTTACCTGTTAGTTGTTGTTGTTGTTGTTGTTGTTGTGGATGACCTGGCATTGTGTAGTGTTGTTTGGTTCCAGTCAGAAAAAATTGTACAAGTCAAAAAGCTCCAAGTCAAAAAAAGCCTACATGCATTACTATATGACTCTGTGGTGTAGTGGATGAGTGTGCAGTAATTTAGTCATGTGATTTGGTCCTGAGTTCAAATCCTGTGGTTGTACACTTTTAAATGCTGTGTACCTATATTTTATAATCATTTTGTCTCAGCGAAAAATTAAAAAATTAATTCAAACTAGTGGCCACAAGTTGTACAAAAAGATCAAGGCCCCTTTCAACAGGGATTATCATATAAGATTATTGAGATTCTACTGCCAAAAAAGAATAATCAGATTTTTGATTATTCTTGAATTATTGCCGTGGCTACCCATGACAAAATGTTGACAACATTAGTAAGGAGAACCTTTCATATGCCTGCACATAATCTGTGGCTGTACTGGCGGGTTCTTGTTTCCAAGGTGTGACTTTGGTTCTGTTTGGTAGATGTATATAATGTCACTCATAATGTCACGACAATCTGGCTTATAATCCCTATCAAACGGGGCCCAAATAAAAGTTGAACAAAAGGTCAAGAGCCTTCTGACAAGAATTCAAGATGAAAAAAAAGTTGAAAAAAAGTTGAAAAAAAGGTGAAAAAAAAGGTGAAAAGGCTTTCAAAAAGAACAAGTTGTTCAAGATGTCAGAAAAGACATGTAGTCTTACTGATGTATATGTGACACTTACTACACACACTTATTTCATGCACCTCCAGACTAGTGTATAGCACGGGTTTACCGCAGGTTTTTTTCAGCTACCCGTACCTGTACCCATCAAAACCCGTACCCGCATGGCAGGTCCGGGTATTATCCAGGTACAGGTCCAGGTCAGGGCGGGTACTACTGTAGTAGTATGTGTATGATTGCTACACATAATAAAATGATTACTGAGTGGGCGAGTGCGCACTTGCCTGCTCACTTGCCCACTGACTTGCCCACTCACCTGCTCTGCTTGCTCACTCACCCTGCACACTCGCCCGCTTGCTTGCCCACTCACCCATTCCCTGCTCCCTGAGACCTTTTCTTGGGTGACGTGGCCTGGGTGACACATTTGTGTTGTTGGTTGTCGGGTTGTGGTGGTGACATGGCCTGGATGACATGTTCGCGTTGGTGGTGACGTGGGCTGGGCGACATGTTCGTATTGGGCGGTGATGCCATTGACGTGGCCTGGGTGTGGGTGGTGACACATTGGCATCATTGGTTGTTGGGTGGTGGTGGTGACATGACCCAGGCAATGTGTTCGCATTGGGTGGTGGTGCCAGTGAGATGGCCTGGGTATGGGTACTGGTTAGTGTTCCCAAAGTTCAGTTTGGTCTGGTTTTGGCCTTTTTTGTGAAACCCCAAACCAAACTTTGGAGTTTGGTTCAGACAAAGTTCAAACCAAACCTTGGAGTTTGGCTCCAAAGCAGTTCAGTTTGGGTTTCAAACCTGAACTCTTACCATATATGGTAATTAGTTTGGTTCCCAAGGGGTTTTTTGTCATGATGTGACTTTTACCCCTATCTAGTTTCCTTTGTCGGACATTCTTTCGTCCTATTTCGGACATTTACATAACCTTTAAACAATTGCCACATGGACATTCCCACCAATTCTTTTATTATATCTTCTTTGATCACAAGGCACAACAACTGCATTCTGCTCCGGACTTGGCCTGCCACATGGGAACTCCACCAATCTATTTCCATCCGCAACCGATCGGGTTTTGTTCTAATCCCCATTTGGACTAATGATGACAAGGCACACCATTCCCAACTCGCTTCCAGATTCTGGACCCACAAACGATCAATCACACTTCTATCGATTGATCACCAGATAAACCTGACAGCCGCCAATCATTATTTCGGTCCATAGCCTTGCCCATAGCCTTGCCCATAGCCTTTTGATCGCAAGGCTATCCCGCTATCCCGGTCCACAAACATGCACCGACCTCATGCCTGATGATCACCTTTATTTAGTACATTCCTTTCTTCACATTTCCTTCCCCTCTTGTGTTATGCACATTATCACCTAACGATTGCCTGCAAGCCTAGCGCATCCAATTTACGTCCCAATGTAGTAATACACAGCCACCTGTACCATTTAGTATATATATTGAAATAAACGAGTAACAGACTTTCCAGTCTGTTATCTCAGGATTACCACCAATAATCTTCATGGCATCTAAGTCATAGCATTCTGGCGACCTCCCCTCTCTCCCTCTTCACCTCTAACCATTTCGCATCACTCTCTAGTCTTGTATCTTCATAGGAAGGCCAGTACTTAATTGTATTTGGTGTTGCCCTGTCATTTTTGGCTGAACCAAACTCAGAGTTCAGTTTGGATTTGCCAAAATCCCAAACCAAACCCAAACTTCGGAGTTTGGTTTGGGTTTGAACTGAGTTTCAACAGTTTCAAACTGAACTTTGGGAACACTAGTACTGGTGCACCCAGAACACCTCTGGAAACATAATAATTAGTCAATATAACTGTTTTACTTACCTCTGATACCCTTGCTTTTCTTCTGCTTGACTTCGTTGAATGTCGAGCGGTTGTGGTTGGGATGCTGGCGTTGTTTGTGTTTGTTGAAGTAGCATGCAAAGCTCAAGAAAACCGAAAAAATAATCGTTTTGAGCTAAAAAAAATATGTAAAAAATGTGATAATATCTGTGGAATGCTATTGTGCAATACCCACGCATACCTGCCATACCCGTGCCACGGGTATGGGTTTTGTGTGGGTTCGGAAATAGTTATTGATACCCGGACCCGGCGTGACCCATACCCGTGACCCGGCGGGTTTTCAATACCTGCGCTATGCACTACTCCAGACCTCAGTCTTTCCTGCTACTACAGTACATTCTACTATGAGGTTATAAGCCCCGCCTGCGAACATCTCAACATAGCATCGACTTTGTCAGAAGCCTTCAAGTTCACTAAGCTCAAGGGAGCCAACTACTCTATGTGGGCCGACCACATGTAGTCAGCACTCCAATCAAAATACCTTTGGTTGATAGTCAACAGCAAGGAACCCTGTCTGCTGGAACCAGCTTCTGTCAGGCCAACCCTTCTTACCACCACAGAGTATAAGGCTGAAAAAAAAGACTATCTCAAAGGGACGAGGCAGCACAAGGTGTCATGAAGGGTGCATGCAAAGATTCACAGCTCCCCCATGCCAAGGACTGCAACAGCATGAAGGTGATATGGGATACCCTTAAAAAGGTCCATGTTACCAACCAGGCACACATCAATGTCCACTACTACTTCGAGGACTTGTACACTCAAAAGTATGTAGACAGCACTCCAATGGTCGACCATATCGCTGCCATGCTCGACATCAAGTGTCAGATTTCTGACACAGGTGAAAAACTAGACAATGTTCACATCGCACAAGCCATGGTACTGTCTCTGCCAAAGACACAGTCATGGGACATAATCAAGATCCAGTTATTCGACATGGAGCCTGACAAGCTCACAGTCAATGCTGTATCAACGAAGCTCAGTCAGAAGCCAATCGACACACATGTGAGAAAACTGGTGGTAACACCGCTCTCTATGTCTAGAAGAAGGATGCTTGCAAGCATGAACACGACAAGGGCAAGGGCACTGGGAAGAGCAAGTTTGTAACTTGCTGTGATGACGGTCATCCTGGCCATGCCTCACATGAATGCCCCCACGACAAGAGCAAGGACAAGGCAAGAGCCAAGTCCCCCCCACAATCCGCCAACTTCACAGTCAGCAACCTATGTGACCTCGGCACTCGTGAAATCGTCCAAGTTTTCATGGCTGTCGGTGGAACCCCTGAGACTGGCAACATCCTGCTCGACAGTGCAGCTACATCCCACATGTTCTGCGAGTGCCACCTCTTCAGCAACTATGCATCCTCCACCGATAATGAAACCGTCTCAGTGGGAGACAAACGTGCACTTGTCATCGCCAGAGGAGGTAGCATATCATTTAAGACCCAACTTCCAGATGGCTTCCGAACCGTTATTCTCCATGGCACACTATTTGTCTCATGCCTAGCAACAAACTTAGTCAGTTTGGGTACATTGCAGCAGGACGGTGCAGCCTTCAGAAGTATAAAGAACAGACTTACTGTTACCCTACATAACGAAAAATTATTCTGTACCACACTCGACAGCATCATTTACTACATAAACTGTGTTCCCAACTATGGTAACAAACATGCCTATTGCTGTCACCAGTGAGAGCCTCCGACTTTGGCACCGTTGGACGGGTCATCTTCACCTAGATGCCATATGCAAACTCAAACACAAAAAGATGGTGGATGGACTTACCATCTCATCACCAAAGTCCTGTGACCACATATGCAAGAGATGCACACTTGGCAAATCCCATCACCTCCTGTTTCCGAACACGAGTCATACCAACTACAACCCCATGGAACTCCTTATTGTCGACCTCTCAGGTCCCATGTCTGTCGAAACCTGGACCAGCAAGGCCTATGCATTCATAGCCATCAAAATAAACAGTAGACTCGGTGTTGGTGACCTTCTGCACTCGAAAACCAAAGCCGCCGAAACCTTGAAAACAGTGGTTGCTAGATTAGAATAACAATCCAGCAAAAAGCTGAAATAGATGTGTACAGATGTCGGCACTGAATGGCTAAATAAAATAGTGAATGAATTTTGCCTATGGAATGGCATCCTACATCAGACCACCGTCCCATACACTCCCAAGCAAAACAGTGTTGCTGAACGTGCCATAGCAACCTACTTTGAAATGGTAAGGTGCATGCTTCACTCAGCAAGAATGGACTTACAGTACTGGAGCGAGGCATTCATGTATGCCGTCCACATTTACAACCATTTGCCCACCTCCGCCATTCAGGACAAAGTCCCAGCCCATGTTTGGACTGGCTGCAAACCTGACATCTCCCACCTCTAGCGATCTGCACGGGTTTATTGCAGGTTTTTTTCAGGTACCTGTACCCATACCCAGTAAAACCCATACCTGCATGAACAGGTTGGGTATTTCACGGGTCCAGGTCCAGGTCATGGGTGGGTTAGACGGGTACGAGACCTGCTGTGGGTGTGGGTCTCTCATTTTTATACATTAACTACACTATATATACAGTATATATAATAAAATAAATATGGGTGGGTGAGTACATCTGCTCTCCCACCCGGTCACCATCTCCCTCTCCACCTGTCACCCTGTCCCTGTGCATGCCATCTTCGTGGTGGTGACATGCTTGTGTTGTTGTGCAGGGGGAGGTGGGTGGTGGGTTCTAGCGTTGCCACAGCTAAAACCGATGTTTGTCGAAAAATGGCTATTACGAGCCCAATAAATTCATTTAAATTATGAGAATATTTGGGAAGGTGGACGAATCTAAAGGCCAGGGGGTCCTCTGCCAGCATTAGTCGCTCAGATGTGCCAGTAGCAAGAAATATTGGTTTAGCTGTTAGGCCTAGCTGGTTACACTCTAACAGCTAAATCAATATCACTCAGGTATGGCACATCTATGGGACTAGCACCGGCAGAGGACCCCCTAGCTTTTAGATTCATCTACCTTGTCAAATATTCCCATAATTTAAGCGAATTTACTGAGCTCGTAATAGCCATTTTTTGAAAAACATCGGTTTTAGCCATAGCAACACTAGTGGTGACATACTGGTTGTGGGTACACGTCCCTGGCAGGGACACATAGTACTATATAATAAGTGAATTATAATCAAATGAATATGGGTGAGCGAGCAAACCTGCTCGCCCACCCGCTCACCCTTTACTGGAGGTGGTGATTATTGTTTTGAGGTGGGTGGTGGAGGTGGCATCGTTGTAGGGTGGGTGGGGATGCATTTGCATCGTTGTGAGGTGGGTGGTGAAGCTGGTGACGTGTTTGCATCATTTTGGAGAGGGTGATGGAGGTGGTGACGTGTTGGTGTTGTTGTGGGGTGAGTAGTGGAGGTGGTGACACATTGGTGTCGTTGTGAGGTGAGTGGTGGTGGTGGGTTCGCGTTGGTGTCGACACATCGTTGTGGGGTGAGTGGTGGATGTGTTGATGTGTTGGCATTGTTTTGGAGAGTCTGGTGATGTGGCTGTTTCGTGTTGAGGAAAGATGATGTGGTATGATGGGTTGAACACAACTCTGTTGCGTTCAACCCAAATAACACTATAATATTAGTAAAACATATAGTTGGTATAATATTAAATGAGATTGCATTTGATACTCACCTTATGTGCCCACGTTTACCACTGTCTCAAGTGGTTGGTGGTGGTTTGCTGGAGACTGAGTTAGAAAAATTGAAACATGTGACCGAAAACCACTCACCTGTGGGTTGAACAAAATACAAAAGCTTGCTGCTGGCTTTGAATTTGCATCAAGTAATTTTAATATTGTAGTTAGAATTCTTACAGTGGAAAAAATTACTGTGCATGCATACCTGCTGTACCCATCGGTGGGTATGGGTTTCTTTGCGATAAGAATTTTGGGACCCGTACCCTTACCCGGCAGTACCCGTAGTCAGAACCCACATAGGTTTCAATACCCGTGCGGATCACTACCCACCTCTGAGTTTTCAGATCCATCACCTATGTCAACATACCTAAAAAACTCCATGGCAGCAAGCTTGAGGTAACGTTGGTGAAGTGCAGGTTGTTGGGGTGGTGGGCAGATGAAACAAAAGGTTATCACCTCAAGGACTTGGCAACACATTCATTGATAACATCACATGACATTTGGTTCCTTGAAGACGACTCACCCTTGGAACTAGCAGTTGTTGAAGGTGAGTACCCACCCAATACAAGTGGGCTAGTAGAAGTACCAACAGAGGACATACCTCAGCCCACATCCCAACCCATTCTGTCCACTCCTGTTTCCCCCACTTCCCCCACAATGCCAATCGTCAACACTGCCCAAAAAGGACCCTTCAAGTCCATACCAACCCCATCCACTGTCCATCCACCCTCTAAACTGGCCAAGTGGGCCTCCCGGCCCCTGCACGAACCGTCCACTCAAACACAGAGTGCACCCACACACTTTGGAGAGGAGGCCTCGCCCGATGAACTCGATGCTGCCCTAAATGCCAGAACAGTCAGTTCTGCCCATGTGTTCATAGTGTACACAGGTGACCCATCTACATACCGCAACACGTTGCATACCCCACACTTGAAAGAGTGGGAAATAACACTGGGTGTTGAGTACAATCAACTCATAGACACCGGGACTTTTGAGTGGGTGAAAAATGTACCGGCTGCATGCAAAACCATCAGCAGCAAACTTGTTTGCCACGAGAAGCTAGATGGTGAAGGCATTGTGTACCAACATAAGGTACGCCTCATTGCCAAAGGATTCTCACAGGTCCCGGGGCAGGACTTTCATGCTATCCACAGTGCTGTCGCCAAATACCTGACCCTCCGAGCTTTGTTGGCTATAGCCACACGTGAGGATATGGAACTACATCAAGTAAACGTAGTAGGTGCTTACCTGCAAGGGGATCTCGACAAAGAGATTTACATGAGGCCACCGGATGGATTAAAAGTCAATGAGAAGGTGGGTTGGAGCCTGCAGTTGAGGAAACCGCTATACAGGTTAAAGCAGGCAGGTAGGCAATGGAAGAAAAAGTTAGATGCCACCATGACACACCTAGGGTTCATCAAAAGCGACACAGACAAATGTCTGTATGTCCTATGCAAGAACGGCAAGGTCGAACTCCTTGTCCTCGTGTATGTGGATGACACCGCCTGTCATGATGTGACTTTTACCCCCAACTAGTTTCCTTTTCCGAACATTATTTCGTCCTATTTCGGACATTCACATGGCCTATAAACAATTGCTGCATAGACATTCTTTAATTATATCTTCTTTGATCACAAGGCGCAACAACAGTGTTCTGCTCCAGACTCAGCCTGCCACATGGTTGCTCCACTGATCCATTTCCATCCACCACCAATTGGATTTCGTCTTAATCTCTATTTGGATTAATGAGCACAAGGCACACCATTCCTAACATGCTTCTGGTTTCCAGACCCACAAACGATCGATCAGACTTTTATCAATTGATCACCAGATAAACTCGACAGCCACCAATCATTGTTTCTGTCCATAGCCTTGCCCATAGCCTTGCCCGTAGCCTTTCGATTGTAAGGCTGACCCACTATCTTGGTTCACAAACATGCACCGACCTCATGCCTGATGATCACACTTATATAGTATATCTCTTTCTTCACATATCCTTTCTTTCTTGTGCTGTGCACATCATCACCTGACCATTGCCTGCAAGCCCAGCGCATCAGATTCACGTCCTAATGTAGTAGTACACAGCCACTGTAATATTTAGTGCAATAAATAAGTAACAGACTCTCCAGTCTGTTATCTCAGGATTACCACCATGTCTATGGGGCCTCCTTCTTAGATGGCATTCTGGCAACCTCTCTCCTCTCCTTTTCCTTCTCTCCCTTACCTCTAACTCTCTCGCTTCACCCATAAGTCTTGTATCTTTGTAGGAAGGCCAGTACTTAAGTGTATTTGGTGTTGCCCTGACATACACGTCTCACTCACGAACAATCCCCTGTCACCTCAGACGATCACACCGCATACAAAGCTGCCACTAATGGTATTAATTACTTTGAGGGGATCGGTTCTGTACTCTACACTATGCAGACACAGTCCAATATCCAGTATGCTGTGAACATACTGACGCAGTTTGGGGCAAATCCAGGTAAAGCTCACATTGATGTGTTCAAACGTGTACTCTGCTACCTCAAGGGGATAGCCCATTTTGGCCTAACCTTTGGTGGTAAGGACAACGGTGTCAACCTCATTGGTTGGACTGATTTGGACTGGGCACAAGACCCAGAATCATGGTGTTCTGTCAGTGGTTATGTGTTTGATGTAGCAAGTGGTATGGTTAGCTGGGCATCGAAACGACAACCTACGGTTGCATTATCCATGGTGGAAGCCGAGTATATGGCAGCATCTAACATGATGAAGGAGGCCATATAGCTCCGAATCCTACTCGCTGACCTCGGATTCACACAGGTCCTCGCCACCACTATCAACGCTGACAACCAAGGTTGTATCACATTATCGTGCGGTACCATTACCCATTCCCATGCTAAGCACATCGATATCCGCCACCACTTCATATGCGAACACATTGCTAATTCCGAAGTCAATCTACTCTATTGCTCCACCAAAGAAATGTTGGCTGACATACTAACAAAGCAATTGCTGTGCAAGGCATTCGAGAAGTTCCAGGATGCCTTAGGAGTGGGAGAAAGATGATGAGGGTTACATCGAGTGGGAGTGACGAGAAGTAATACAATATCACCCTACCCCTATTCTGTTTTCCTTATATATGTGACACTTACTATAGCTGGAGGTCACACTCTTATTTCGTGCACCTCCAGACCTCAGTCTTTCCTGCTACTACAGTGCATTCTGCTATCAACTCCCATGTTCAAGTTGATACATGCTATAGGCACTGGCACTAACCATGTCATGACAAATTGAGTTTACATATGAAAAAGAGAAAACTTGACTAAAAAAAAGAAGTGGGAAAAAGAAAAAAGCAAACAAAATATTTGAAAAAAAAAATAGACTTGATCCTTGTCAGCAACCGTATATGGTGGTCTTAATGAAAAAATCAGATTTTGTCGATAATCACGCCTATTATTGAAGGATACACAGTCAATCAACAACCACCACAAAAAAGGGCTCTGCAAGCTAAAGTTGTCTCCCCTGCATATCAGCAGCACAAATTACGAGAGGCACAAGCAAGATGATGATTGGGTGCAGGTACAACGGGGGCCACTTCTGAGAGTCCACACAAAGAAACTGTTTTTTTTTCCCTGACTTTGGTTTGCGTGTTGTGGATGAGGTTTTATTATTTATAAGATGATTTGCCATGGCTATGGTGAATGTCAATATTGTTCCTCAGAGGGTAGCATCACCAGAAGTCATATTGGGCGTAGTGAGCAGATATTGACAATACATCAATGACATTCCCTGATACATTTGGCTCAGGCCTCTGCGTCTGGCACCTTCTCACAGCGCTTGCAGCACATTTTCTTTCTCACTTTATCATTGTCCCTTGCAGACAGATTGCCACCATCTCCTCTAATGTCAACATAATATATCAGACATTGGGCCGTCATGCGAACAGCATGACTTACATGTCAGCTCTAACATAGGGAAGGTGGGCATCCCAAGCAAGCAACCCGTCACAGTTGACAACATCTACAACATTGCTAATGGCATCACAAATGTTGACATGGGTTCAAATTGGCAATCGACAGAACTTATGCAGGGTGTGAAGAGACAACAACAACACCCAGTGTGAGAAAAATAGTAATGAACAAGAGAGGAAGACATTTGCTGACATTGACCATGATTTTGAAACGCAACGACAGTTTGACTGGTGTCTACGATTTTGCACCTTTTAGCAAGTTGGGTTGAGTGGGTGCCAGCATGTGAATAGGGGATATTCAGATTAGACTTGTAACCATCCTTGGCACTATAAGGGAAGGCGATGCCAAGTCTTCAAAGAGAAGGCATCGCCTCATCGAAGACCAAAACACCAATCCATATTCAGATGTTGTCCTATGGTGGTCTTAATGAAAAAAATCGGATTTTATTGATATTCACACACCTATTATTGAAGGATAAGCAGTCCATCAACAACTGCCACAAAAAAGGGTTCTGCAAGCTTAAGATTGTCACCCCCACATATCAGCAGCACAAATTACACGTCAAGCTGACGGGAGGCACAACCATGGCTGGCTGGAGGAGAAAGAGGGGGAAAGAGTGAGGAAAGGTGACAAAGGGCCGAATAAGGGCTAGATGGGATCCCAGGTAAGCCCCGTTATAACATCCCTACTGCCCACAATGACTGACCCATCTGTAATACACCCCCTCCTTCCCCTGAGATTGTTTACAGGAGGTAGGTAAAAGATGCTGTGTGTTGCTGCAGGTCGCAGAGTTTCAGTATTTGTGGGTGGTCGAGCAGGGTTATGGGGTTCACAGAGGATGTGATTGAGTTTGCGTCATGTTTTGGGGAAAGGGTGTTTGTGTCATTGACTAACAGTTCGGCTGAAGGAAACAGCGAAAATGTTAGAGGGAGTGCCTTTTCATTGGGTCTGCGTGTTCTTTTCATTGACAGCACTCCTTGCAGCCCTCATAATGGATGCTAGTGCGGGCAGGAGAGACTCAGCTGCAAACACACCCTGAACATGCAGAAGGCTGCCAATACGGGCGTCTGACATACTGCATCAGTAAAAATACAATGCCTTTTTTGAGATCTTGAACCTTTTCCAAGGACCAAAAGTACCACAAAAGTCACAAGTGGCATAAGTCCCAAAAGGCATAAAAGATTTGGGTAAAATAGACCTGGCTTAAAAAAGGCGGAATCTCTTGGAAAAGTACCTTGCCTTGTGAAAAGGCTGCCAAGGGCAACCAAGACAAATATATTTTCCAAGAGACATCGCCTTATTTAACTTTAACAAGGACACCAAGGTCTTTCAAAAAGGACACCAAAGTCTTTGAAAAGGACTAAGAAAGGACTTTTTATTTTCACATGTACAGCAATATATTTAAATTATCCCTATAGGGTACTACAAGACACTCATACTGCTAGATAACAAATAAAACTCAGACATGAAACTGTGTGCAGGGGGGCAGGCACACATTGAGGCAGCAGAGGTGGGGGCCCATGGTGGTGACATGGTGGGTGGGTGGTCACTATAGCGAGTGGTGCCAGAGCAGGCACATGTTGGAGGCAGTGGGGGTGGGCTCATGCTGCCCATGCTCGCTTGGTGAGCAGCAGGGGGTGGATGTGGACGTTGGTGAGTTGAACGACGCCTGTGCCCGCTTGGTGAGCAGCAGGGGTGGACGTGGATATTGGCGGGTCAAACAGCAGGGAGGTCAAATGCCCACTGCACTCGCTTGGTGAGTGGCAAGGGTGGACATGGAGGTTTGCCAGTCAAATGACCTCTGTGCTCACTTGGTTAGCAGTAGGGGTGGATGGGATCTGTGCCTGTGTTGAACAGCATTAGTCAATCATAAAAGATAGTTACTTACCTTGAGCCCTATCACTCTCATTGTTGTTGTTGTTGATGACCTGGCAATATGTGGCGTTGTTTGGTTACAAGTTGAAAAGGTTCAAAGTCAAAAAACAAAGTCCACTTAAGTTCCCACACTTTAGCTATACTTAGTGGTCATGACAGTACCATGTCACACCCACTAACATGAGACCACTTATATAGTAACTGTCTTACCTGCCGGTATTTCCGTCAATAAACCTGAATAAGTCAACTCCACCAAGTTCAAGTGCTCGCAGCCACATGTCCCAAAAGGGATACTACTGTACAGCAGTCTGTGCCACAGTGATTCACATGCACAACGTTGAACCTACAACCTTCTCACACTCCATTCCTCTGCTCATCATCATCCTGCCCTTCCCGTCTACAATCTCCCGCCCGCCATCCTGCCTGCCTTCTCCCATCTCCCGCTGTTCATCTCCCACTGCCCTCATCTTCCCAATGCTGTTCTCCACATTCTAGTTGCCCTGCCTCCGCCCCTACGTGCTCACAGTCGTTATATGGCCCATCTTCCCACCAGTCATATTCCTTCATCTCTGTCCTTGGTCGCCTTCCCAATGCCCCTCTCCACCTTTGGCCTCCAGCTATCAGTCTCTATCCCTTTGTCCTCTGCGCTCACAATTGTCTGATATCTATCTTCCTGCCAGTCATCTCCCTTCATTTCCAGCCCACCTCATCCTTCCTTGCCTTCTCCACGCCATTCTCCACCTTTAGCCGCCTGGCTTCTATCTATCAGGCTGTATCATTTCGTCCTCCGCACTCACAGTTGTTACGAGTCTGTATCCTTTTGTACTAAAAAGTTCAATAGTCATGATTGTCCAGGTCTCTGTCACACTGTCGACAAGTAATTCCTCTGAGCACCAGGTCATATAGGTGTCTGTTAAGCAAGCTATCTGCCATGCATGCATTTGAGACTGGATCCTATCTCTCTGATTGCAGAGATCAACCCTTTGTCTGATGACATAAACATGGAGTTATGAAGAGCAGAGAACAACTTACTTCGGTGGTCAAAACTGGTGTAGTATGTCCTTGAAAATTTTGTCTGTGCTGCCTGCATTGCTGAGATAGGCTGCCTCCTCCCCCAGAGGGAGTGCCATCAGGGCATCGCCATCATCAGGATTATTGTCGTGATTCAACATGTCTGTGTCATCAATAAGAAGCTCCTCCCTAGTGTAAAAACTCATTCCTAATATAGTGTTGAGCACAAAAGAACGGTGTGTGGCAGGATGGCATACCTGCAACCTGCTCGCGCCAACTCTGAGTGCTTTTCCTGAGATTTTTGTCTGAGTCATTCACATGTATGGTTCTTTAGTGTGCTGTTTGCAGATATGGCGATCCATATGTGATTTTGACTGCGCTTGAGAGACCTCGTCACTTGGTCCTTCCCATCGTTGCCTACTTGCTGCAGCTGCAAGCAGGTGATGGTAGTCAGGCTTGAAGACAGGTGGGAACGTGGAAAGTTCAATGTTCACATGACATTGAGGTGATAGCCGAGAGATAGCAAACAAAGCCAGCAAAGAAGGTAGGTAAAGAATTGTTGGGTAAAGAAGTATGAGAGTCGGGCGAGAGAGTAGAGAGCACATTGATACTGGGAATGGGATATGAATGGTGATGGGGAATTCTGAATAGATAAGACCATGAAAGGCATAAGACAGTGACAGGCCGGTGAAAGAGTGGACATGAGGAGTGGTGAGAACAAGAAGAACAAGAAGAAGGTAGAGAAGAAAATGGCAAGGAAGAGGGTGGGGAAGGACATAGGCGGGGACACGTAACAACTTTGAGTGCGGAGGATGTTACTTGAATATCATATCTAATTTATGTTCTCAACTCCATAGGCTCATGTCCCCAGACATTCCCATGCAAAGCCAATGCTCAAACCCCCAATGAGACACTTGTTTGTCGAGGCTTCCTTGGAGCGTCACCTGAGACTCCCGCTGTCGGCATAGCACTTATGGCCCTTGAAGCCTTTCAGCAATTTAGCCGAGTTTGTCCTTGCCTAATGGCAGAAACAAATGTAAAGACACTGTGCTATTTGAATAAGGTAAATGTCGCATAATTCTGTGAACTAACCATTTATGAAGTCTTTTACAGGTGCCTAGTGTTGGTCCAGCTAGCTTAGCTGCAAGCTGGCTGACACAGCTGCAGCTTGAGCTGGCTAATTTCACAAATTTTCATCAGCCACAGCTGATAGCTGGTACCAGCCAGCTTCAGTTGACTCAAGTCAACTCCAAGCTGACAGTCAACTAAGTTGGCTGAAATTCAGCAATAAGCTGATTCAAAGCACCTTAATGTAGGTTGGAAAGGTATATATTCAAACAGTATCTTCATCTTCCACATCTCCTAGTACTTCCATTAATCTATCAAACAACTCATTGGAATCTTCACCAAGATACTCTGCCAACATATCACCACCTGAACAGTCATGTTCAACTCCCTTTATAACTGTATATATTCAATGTAAATAGTGTTTAGTACAACATTAAATGGTAATAAATAAGTTACTTAGCTTGGTTGGCCTACGGTTACCACTGTCTCAAGTGGGTGGTGGTGTCTTGAGATGGGCAGCTGAGTTCAAACTCAGTGGCTGAGGCTGAGTGTGCATGAAAATTACACACCCATGGCTTCAACAAAATACAAAAATCAGTTAGCAGCCACAAAAATTGGCTACTAATGAATATTATAACTACAATACTATCTACCTGTATGTACCAGCTTAGCTGCCAGCTGCCAGCTGCCCAAATGAGGGTAGCCATAGCCGCAGCTGGTTCCCAGCTTGGCTTATTTTCAGCTTGGCTGGCGGCTGCAAACTGCTGGCAGCCTCAGCTGGACCAACACTACAGGTGTCTTTCCATCATTATCTAGTCAATCAGTTCCGTACTGCCTTCGACATCTACCTCGACATACTTCATCTCATCAATGCCTGAGTTCAGGCCAGCCTTGGGTGAAATACGCACAACTGGCGCACTCTCAATGTATGCCTGCCTTGCATGTATAAGTTAGAAGATGAGCCTCCCCTTAAGTTTTCAATCCTGCTTGCCCAGGACAGCAACAGCTCTCTGAAACACGTGGATCATATTTTTAAAGCCGGTCAGCCCAGACTGGATACTCGTACCTGGCGATCTGATATGTGGGTGTCACCCAGTGAAGTAGACATATTCCGTGATGATATTGCTATCGGCAAGACAAAGGTCTGGACCTTCCTTGTCAGGGCGACACCAAATACAACAAAGTACCGGTTATCCTGTAAAGATACAAGACCAGAGGATGAAGTGAAAGGTTAGAGGAGGAGGATAAGAGGGAAGAGAGAGGAGAGAGGTCACCAGAAAGCCATCTTAGAAGGAAAGATATGGTGGTAATCCTGAGATAACAGACTGGAAAGTCTGTTACTCGTTTATTTCAATATATATACTAAGTGGTACAGGTGGCTGTGTATTACTACATTGGGATGTAAATTGGACACGCTAGGCTTGCAGGCAATCGTCAGGTGATAGTGTGCATAGCACAAGAGAGAAAGGAAATGTGAAGAAAGAAATATACTAAATAAAGGTGATCATCGGGCATGAGGTCGGTGCATGTTTGTGGACTGGGATAGCAGGATAGCCTTGTGATCGAAAGGCTATTGGAAAGGCTATAGGCAAGGCTATGGACCGAAATAATGATTGGCGGCTGTCAGGTTTATCTGGTGATCGATTGATAGAAGTGTGATCAATCGTTTGTGGGTCCAGAATCCGGAAGCGAGTTGGGAATGGTGTGCCTTGTCATCATTAGTCCAAATGGGGATTAGAACAAAACCCGATCGGTTGCAGATGGAAATAGATTGGTGGAGTTCCCATGTGGCAGGCCGAGTCCGGAGCAGAATGCAGTTGTTGTGCCTTGTGATCAAAGAAGATATAATAAAAGAATTGGTGGGAGTGTCCATGTGGCAATTGTTTAAAGGTTGTGTAAATGTCCGAAATAAGACAAAAGAATGTTCGAAAAAGGAAACTAGATAGGGGTAAAAGTCACGTCATGACATCTCTTGGGAAGAAGGCAGCTGACTTCTGTTACCAGGGCATCGTTCCGGTGTTTCATGGCCACACCCACAACCGAGGATGTCATGTTAATTGGCACCCGATGTATATGGAAGATACTGGGCTTGAGGATTTTGAAGAGTGTGAGCGCACATTTTCCAAATCAAATAAACTAGCACCATGCACTCGTCTGGCAACAGCTCTCTATCGTCACCAGAAAATCGAGCAACATTTTGCATTCCACAATGTGGACAAGCATGCAGAATCAGGTAAGTGTCAACCTTACGCTGAGAACTGACTAATCTGACATAATCCAGGGAATTTCATCTATCAGAACTATCGCCAGGCACTTGCCTTAATACACAACAGCGGGGAGAAGCTTACTGTTCTGTCATCCAAACTTGGCACGGGGCCTGACAACTATGAGTCATATCTTGTCCTTGAAAGGGAATATCTGCACAATCTGACAAAGGAACCTGATGATGTTCTTCGGACCGTTGATTATATGGAGGCCCTTCAGTGTCTCCAAGGAGCAAAGTAAGTTATGTTCAATCTCAATCATCTTTACCAGAATAAGCAAGAGACTGACTACTTCCAGGGACGCATCCGACCTTGCAAAGGCAAATTACGACTGACTTGATCATTACATTGTCAATGAAGGAATTACACAGAAGGAGATAAAGAATATTTGTACTCGATATGTGACTTCACACCAACGCTGGCTAGGTATTCAGGAAGAGGTGTGCAGGATTGAGGAGGTTTTAGGCATTGAGGCACAATGGACATCCAACTCACCGGAATATCAAGACGCGCTCACCGTTCTAAATCAACAGAAATATAGACAAGCACTCAACAAACTCAAAAGCCTTCTCGTCCAACGTATGTTTGAGTTAATGAAGCTTGGAATGAGTGCAGTCGGTAAGTAGTTATGTTCATGCAATGATGAGCCCACCCCAATGAACAACTAGGATATAAGCTACACAAGAAAATTGGCAAGGCTCTCAGGACTTGCACCACTGCCATTCAGCATGCGCTGGATGAATATAACCGCCAAGCGGCACTTCTACATCCGCCCCGGCCAGCACTCTCTTGGATGAAGGACATCGAGGCTTTATCCCTCAGTGAATTCAACATTTGGCACGATGCACATCAGGACATCCAGCAGCTTCAGTGGGCACAACCCGCTCACTGCGAAGTCATGAATCTCTATTTTCAGACGAAGCGAGCCAAGGATGAAATGAAATATCTCAATGTCGAGATACTTTGCCTACTGACAAATTTATATGACAATCATGTTGACTTCAACCATGCTATTCAGAGAGAACAGGACATTAACCCTTACCTTGCTCATGAACTTGCGAAACGTTGGCGATATCAACAACAGATTAGTGATCGCATCATTGGCCGCCTTATTCAGACTTCTCACCTTGATGGTTTTACCGGGCGACTGAGACTTGGCTGTAGGGTTGGCCATGATCCGGGCATATACACAAATGTTCCCCACCGTATTGGGCAGAAGGACTGGGCCTTGGACAACATGGTAATGGTGCAGAATGTGGTCCACACAGGGCAATGTCTCCAGATGGAGAGGATGGTGGAGAGGTGGACGAGGAGAATAGGCCCCCTGCTATGCCTACTGACGAGAATGAGTGCGAAGCCCTGGACTTAGTTGACTTCATGGACAATCTGGCAGTTTGATAAATGAACGTTTTGTTACACATATGATTTGTATGCAGTAGATTCAGTATGGCATTCTTTTCGTGTGTTTAATTGTGCCAATGTGTTGGCATGTTCAAGTATTCACCGTGTTTAATTTAAAGTATTCACTATTCTTGAAAGTCTGAAAGAAAAATATATGTATTACAAGGTCTTATTATTATCAAAACAAGCTCAGTATCATTTCATACGCTGTAGATACCCATATAACGAGATTCAGATATTTCTATGCAATCCCCCCACAGTTATCCACAAATCTGGCTGTCCGTGCATAAGTTTCACAGAGTTGAGTCGCTGTGTAAGTCACATGCCACAACCATTTTGACTTATTGATTACAATCAGCCACTCAAAACTTTCAACTCTAACCTCTTCAGCACTATGATTATGCCCTGGCAAGGCTGGGGTATCCATGTGGACATCCAAGCACCTCCTGGTGCGACAGATGAAGTCACGGCATGGCAAGATTTGAAATTTAACCCACTTGGCCTATATGATTTACGAAGGTGACTTGGAGTTTTAAGAGATCAACGCAGCACCTTCGTACAGCACCAGCATTGTTTCTTAGCTAGTGATATTGCTTGGTTTGTGGCTGGGAGCCACGACAATGGAAACCATCAGATTGAGTCCAACTCATTCCACCCGATGTTCTTCAAGGTGTGTCGGCATACCAGCAATGCACAAGAACACCAGGTATTTTCAAAGAAATCCAGGGACCTCTTATTTGATATGGTCTGTACATGTCTCTTTCTTTGCTAGCCAATATACTAATATTTTTCTTACCTTCAGGCTACCATGTGGGATCATTCAACTGGTGGAAGCACCATGATCCTGCACATCAATAGAACTATGGCACCAAATACACCATTATTACCACAATACATGAAGGCCAATATTTATTTGCCACCGTCATTCCTCAGCAGCTTCCCGGCATCCCATCCATCCATTGCTTGCATTGTGCAAACATTCATTGAGGAGATTGGCATTCCTACTGTCTCCAGGTGGAAGAAGGCAGCGGAGGCACTGGGTTGGAAATTCACCAAGTCTGTGCCACATCCGACTGCCAGTCCGTTTTCTATGCCCCTCATCCCTTCATCTACATCTTCCCATTACCAGTTCTGCGGTCGCCCCTTTGGGAATCTTGATATGTTACTGTCAGATGATTCCAAGATGCTAGATGGTTCCGAACCTACACTAACAGCTGCAGATCCCGCAGAACTTGAAGAGGACTTATGCAGAACCAAGGAGAAGCTTGCAGAAGCCACGGAAAAGGTGCAGATATTCGAGAAGAAATTCAATGAGGTGTCATTGAAGATTTGCCATCTCACAGTTGAACTGATTGAACTCGGAGCTCGAGATTTCCCATCTGTGCCCCAGCATCTATGCCTTCATCACTCTCACAGTCATCTACCTCGTCACTTATTTCCCTACCTACGTCTACAGCCACTCGTTCCTTGTACCCTTTATTGGCATCAATTTCTATGGTATGTTCCATCCTGAGATACCACACAGTACTGACCCCCCTTCTTTGGGTAGCTGTTGTCAGTACAATCTGGCTCTGAATCGCGAGCAACAAGGCACCATGTGGCTCTGTTAAGAGCATTTGGTCCTGCTTTAGCAAAATTTATTACACAACGCCAACTCAGCCATCAATTGCATCGTGTGCTGCAGTACATGCTTGAGCATATCATTCTGGAAGAATGGTACAACTATTTGAAGGTTACTCTGAGCGACTCGGGCCTGCCTGCTGAGGATCTGGTAGACGGAATCTATGCTGCTCTTTTAGAGGATGTCGGAGTATATGTATAAAGTTTTCCCTTATTAGCTAGCCGAAATTTACAGTTATGTGTGTGATAGCGGGGGCATCAAGCTTCAAGTACTACCAAACCAATATTCAGCAAACTATGCCAAGGTTCGGTCATTATTTTCACTTTAATTAGTACCTTGCCTGATTAATCTTGAAGCCCTTTTCAGGGACACTCAATACACGTGTTACTCTATCTGTCTGAGCTGGTGTTGTTCGAAAGTGAACCCATTCTTCAATTTTTATCAAAGCATATCATAAGAAAGTATTTTGAGTTTCCAAGCACATTAAGGTAGGTTGTAACATGGGTGAACCCGTGGGTGTCAAGGGGTCAACCCGCACCCACACCTGCACCCACACCCACAGTGAGTACCACCTGTCAGACAGGTTGTGGGTATATGTATGGGTTTGCCAGGTATTGGCAGGTGCTATGCTAAACCCTGCAGGTATGGGCAAGTATTAGCAGGTACTCATGTATTACTGGTGCATATTGTGTGCATACTAACTACTACTTACCAATGACATCCCACCCTACTTCCATCTCATAGTCTGAACCATCCCCCTCAATTTCAGGTAGAATTGCCACAGCCTTCACGTTGTCATCTTTGACAAGTCCAAGGAGGCTCCAGGACCCGAGACACAATATTGTGCAAGTAGATTGGGCAGATAGACAAGAACGGACATGAGACAGGAGAAGGCGGCCTTTGCCAAACACACGCTCTACATCCACAGAAGTAGCTAATAAAATTAATATATTAGCACACAACTTGAAAAGAGATGAACGAAAACATGTAACACTACTTACCTGGGATACTGAGGTAGTCAAGCACCATCCTCGAGAGACGAGGGAATACATGACAGTGCTCAATCCACCACATTAATACATTATATATCTGCTTGGTGGGGGTGCTAAGGTAACAGTCAAGCTTGTTGTGCAATACCACTGCTCCAGGTGCGGCAAGAGCCGGTAAGTTGTCAAAGATGTTGCGAGAACCCTAAAAAAAAGATAACCCAATATAGTTACAGAAGATCAATAAAAGAATGAAACTTACATGTGGAGCTATTGTTCCCTTAGGTACAGTTGTGATTATCTCCATGCCATCTTCAACGGCAGCCGCTAGATAGGAACAATCAAATTCTTACAGATAATCTCATGAGTGCTGTCAATCCATGTATTCTTCCAACCGGCATTGGCAAAGTATGTGAGCTTGTGACATGGATGCAGTACTGCGGGTAGATTAGACTATGACAGTGAGAATGAAAATTAATACTTACTCATTGCGATGCAATACACCTTGGAGTCATCTGTAAGATTGTAGTACCTGTTTAACGTCTTCTTGCCCATGGCCAGAGCAACACAAAGAGCTGGACAGTAGGTCTTGTCAAGGGATTGTGACGCTAGAATTGTATTGATGTGATCCATTGCTGGGATCACTGTTGCCAAATTGGGAGTTCCCCTTGAGAAGAATGCGGTAGCATCACTGAAGACCTGTAAAGGTCATCAGCGCTCAGCAACGTGCTGTATTGCAAGAACTTCTCTCACCTTCAAAACATCCCGCAATTGTGCGGCAATGTTCCACTCCTCCTGTGACAGCTCCAACTTTCTCAATCCATTCCCCCTCTGTGCACTCAAAAGGTCGAGTGGTTGTCGGTGCTGGACAGCAAAGTCGAGCATCATGAACGTCAAGTTCCATTGTGTTCTCACATCTCTTGGCATCAACTTTTCATCTAGTTTCAATGTCTTCAACATTTCCTTCCAGGCTGGCAAGAGGAGGGTTGTTGAGTTCATGATTGTAAAGGTGAGTTTACGAAGCTGTGTCTACATTAGCAACAGACATTTAATAGTATGTACAAGGAAATACTCACCTTGGCAATAACAATATGAATTGGAGTCAAACTCTTATCCAAAGCGACTCGTTCTTCTTCACTCAGTAACTCAACTTCATCTACCCATCCCTCTGTGTCATCATCCTCATCATCATTGCTGCTTTGCATCTGCTCCATGCCCTCAGCTAACTCTGATAGCAATGCCTCATCACTCTCATCGGAATTTCCCCACATGTTTTCACTAGGTGCGTCAAATTGCTGTATGATCATTTTAGCAATTAGGTTTAATATATGGAGGAAACATCGTGTATGATTCAGGCTACCAGGAAAGTCTGGCAATAGCTTTGCCAAGTCTGCAATCATCTTATCATTCACGGTCACATTATCACAAGTAATGCTCAGTACCTTATCAGAGGTTAGTAGATTGATACATTTTGTACTTGCATGCTGTACTGACCTTGTGTGATATTCCAAAATCCCCCAGAATGTGTGCAAACTCCCCGGCCAATGTGATACCTGAATGCAACTCGGCCACCTCAACAACATCCAACACTATGCTGATAGGCACACCTTTGACCTCAATGTCAGGGCGACACCAAATACAATTAAGTACTGGCCTTCCTATGAAGATACAAGACTAGAGAGTGATGCGAAATGGTTAGAGGTGAAGAGGGAGAGAGGGGAGGTCGCCAGAATGCTATGACTAAGATGCCACGAAGATTATTGGTGGTAATCCTGAGATAACAGACTGGAGAGTCTGTTACTCGTTTATTGCAATATATACACTAAATATTACAGTGGCTGTGTACTACTATATTAGGACGTGAATTGGATGCGCTGTGCTTGCAGGCAATGGTCAGGTGATAATGTGCACAGCACGAGAAAGAAAGAATATGTGAAGAAAGAGATATACTATAGAAGGATGATCATCAGGCATGAGGTCGGCGCATGTTTATGAACCAAGATAGCAGGATAGCCTTACGATCGAAAGGCTATGGGCAAGGCTATGGGCAAGGCTATGGACCGAAACAATGATTGGCGGCTGTTGAGTTTATCTGGTAATTGATCGATAGAAGTCTGATCGATCATTTGTGGGTCTAGAATCCGGAAGCGTGTTTAGGAATGGTGTGCCTTGTGCTCATTAATCCAAATGGAGATTAGGACGAAATCCGATCAGTGGTGGATGGAAATAGATCGGTGGAGCAACCATGTGGCAGGCTGAGTCCAGAGCGGAACACTATTGTTGTGCCTTGTGATCAAAGAAGATATAATTAAAGAATGTCCATGCGGCAATTGTTTATAGGCCATGTGAATGTCCGAAATAGGATGAAAGAATGTTCGAAAAAGGAAACTAGATAGGGGTAAAAGTCACATCATGACACTCAAGGTGTACAGTAACGGCCACAAATGCTTGATGATTTGGCGAGGTCCAGCAATCAGTGGCAAAGTTCAAAGCCCCTTCATGATTCTTTCATCTGTCATTAATATATTTTCTTCCTGATTCAATTTTAATGGTTCACCTGTAGCATTTTTGCAATGTGTTCCAGTGTTCGCACAAAGACCTTTTTGACATCATGAGAGACAGTCATTGGTGATGGTAAGTAATAGTGTGGCCTGCCTGTCTTCATCAAGGACTGAAATCCGCGATCTTTGACAATGCAGAAAGGCCGCAAGCTCTCAGATACCCAACGGACAAGTTCAGTCCGAGTTTCTGTCCTGGTATGTTGCCTGTTCAAGTATGTGACCTTCCCTTTACCCTTTCGGTCGAAAGCTGCTGTTATTAATCCTGATTGATTTAGACCATCAACCACTGCCTTTTGAGCTTGTCCAACATCCTTTGCAGATTCAGCAGCTGCTAAGGCTTCATCTCCCCAACAAAATTTGACATGTTTCCGTAAGTTGCCAGAGGAATTAGCATCTCCCTTGTCGAGATAACGATGACAAGTAAATTCACAGTTTTTTTTCGGTGCATTGAAAGGTGTGGCAGCGACAGGAATTGACATACTCTATCTTCGGGATAGGATGAAAAAAGGCATATACTGGTGAGGTCCATTTCTTTGAGAGTCGAGCTGTGAAAATATCATTGATGAATAATCCCTCACAGGTTTCTGTATGATCTTACCCAATTCTGTCTCAGCTGTTTCTTCTGTTTCTTCTGTTGGTTCTCACACAATTGGCACAACATCGTTGTCATCACTGGCTGTTGGTGGGTCATCCTCATCTGGCACCTCTTCATAAGTTGGACAATGAGAGACGTGAACAGTCTTTTTTTTCTTCTGTACTGGTGTTTCTGTGTCATCTGATCCTTCGTCATCTGAGTCAGTCTCAATGCGGGTAGAACGTCAAGTAGTGTTAAGGTTTGATGGAGCAGGGTCTAATGGAGTAGAGTTTGGGCCTTTCTTTCCTTTTGCAGATGTGGTTTTTCCTTTGGCTGATTTTCTTTTTGTCCCACCTCGTCGAGTCGACTGATTTGCCATGTAGCCAGTTTAAAGTTAAAGTAGTGGTTTGTTATTCTTGCACTGTTACATTTTTCTAGGTTATATAATATATACCTGTACCTGCTGCACAGGTATGCAGGTTATGTGGGTTATGAAAAGTCAACTTGTACCTGTACCCGTGGGTACCCCACCCCCACCCGTGGTGGGTTGGGCCAACCTGTGTTATAGCCTAATCACTTTTGACATTGTCTTTGGCAGATTTATCGGCCTTCAACTTCGCATCCTTGTCATCTAGTTTCGGGCTCAGACAGTCATCCGCCCTGTGACCTTTGCCACCGCATGTCCAGCATACACTCTTTGGTTTAAGGTTTGTACAATCACCTTTTCCTGGCTGACCCAAACATTGATCACCCAGCTTTTTGCCTTTCTGGTTATCCTGGAAGGCAGAGAGGGCTATGTCCTTGGATTTCTCCTTGGACTTGTCACCTCAGGACAGCTTCTGCCTGTCGTGTTCCTGGAGGAGGTATAGGGTGAGGGTGTTGGTGTCGAGGGATTTGCCCACAAGGTGTGCATATGCGGATAGATCCAACACATTAGAGTATTGCATGGGTAACCTGGGGTTTTTTTTTTGGCTGTACCTGTACCCGTTAGTATATTGCAGGGGTACAAGAATACCTGCGGGTATTGGGCGGGTATTTCATGTGGGTACAGGTAAGGGTAGTAAAATTTCTACCCAGACTTGTACCCAGACCCGGGAGCTGTACCCGCCCCTCATATTTGTACCTGTCACCTAAAATGTGCAATGGGTCACCAATAATATTTACTGGTATATATAATGTTATTATACTGTGGCTAGAGTTCTAAGGGGGTAACAACTTTTTGCATTTTGTTCAACCCACGGGTGTGTCGAATATTCCGCTCACTGTTCCACATTTCAAACTCAGCCACCACTACTCACTACCACCCACCGCTCGAGACAGCAGTAACCGCGGGCACAAAAGGTGAGTAACATATAGATTGTATTGTAAACAACTACTAACGATAAATCTGTAGACCCGTTATGGGAGTTGAAAGCGAGAGTATCATGTTCAACTCCCATCCTGATCCACCACCTCCCCTCAACACATCACACGTCCCCGGCACCCACACACATCCCACACCACGCGTCCCGGCACCCACAACCCCACCACACGACGCATGACGCGTCCCCGGCACCCACAACCCCACAAAACGATGCACAACGCGTCCCGGCACCCACAACGTCACCACACGATGCATGACACATCCCCGGCACCCACAACCCCACCACACGATGCATAATGCGTCCCTGGCACCCACAACGTCACCACACGACGCATGACACGTCCCCGGCACCCACAACCCCACAAAACGACGCATGATGCGTCCCCACCACCCGCAACATCACCACACGCCTGCCCATCACCACTGTCATCTCGCATGCAAACGCGAGTCGATGCGTTCGTTTGCAGCCACCCCCAACATGTACCATACATGACACAGGGCAGGCAGCCCTACGCTGCCCGCCAAACATATTACATTTAATATACTATATAATACATGTACTAGCGAGTAATCATATAAGTGAGAGACCCGCGGGTCACCTGCGACGGGTACGGGTACACGGGTGACCCCAGGGTACAAAATCTTGTACCCCGGCTTTTACCTGTACCCGCCGCAACGGGTACGGGTACATGCCGGTGCGGGTCCGGGTACAGCTGAAAGTACCTGGGGGTTACCCGTGCAGTTCACTAGTACCCGTACCTGCCAAATACCCATACCCCCAGTGAGGGTATGGGTATGGTCACGGGTACAGCCAATTGTACCTATGGGCGGGTATGTCACTTTTATATTGTAATTATACTTCATTTTACTTAAATATAACTTAACCCTTGCGCTCAATTGAGGAGCAGAGGGGCACTAGGTTTAATATGAATAAATTTTATACTACATAATATACAAATAAAATACCCCTTGCACTCGTTTGATGAGCGGAGGGGTGAGGATGGAACTGGGTGGGGCTGGGATTGGTCAACAAGATCCCCTTGCGCTTGGTTGAGGAGCGGAGGGGTGGATGGGTGGTGGTTGTGGATTGTCTTGCGTTTGAAGTGAGACGGCTGGGTGACGTGGCAGAGGTGGGTGATGAGGCCGGTGTGGGTGAGTGGTGTGGTGGGTGACAGGGACAATGTGGCCGTCTTGCGTTTGATGCGAGATGGCCGGTGTGGGTGTGGATGATGAGGCTGGATGGTGGTGGTGTGGTGGAACAAGAAATGATGTGGCCGTCTTGCGCTCGATGCAAGACAGCCGGTGGGGGTGTAGGTGACGAGGCTGGGGTGGATGACATGGCCGGGGTGGGTGACGAGGGACGGGGTGGTGTGGTGGGTGACAGGGACAATGTGGCTGTCTCATGTTTGATGTGAGACAGCAGTGCCGGTGCCGATGTTCGTGTGTGTTTGCACAGCATTGTTGGTGGTGGTGGTGGGTGCTGTGTCAGATGTGTTGTTTCGCATTTAACCACGAAATTTACCTATATATATATACAGTATATTAATAAAGTTATAGGTTGAAAAGTACTTACCTTGTTTGCCCGCAGTTACCACTTTCTTGAGCGGTTGGTGGAGGTGTTGAGTCTGGTGGCTGAGTTTGAACTCAGTGGCTGAGGGTGAGTGTGAGCGAAAATCACACACCTGTGGCTTGAACAAAATACAAAACTTACTTTGGATGGCCGAAAATTAATTGTAGAAAGTAATATTAGTACTAGAAAATATGACCTATAGGTACATTTCCACAGGTCTATCTTTTTGCGGGTACAAAGTCTGTACCCATACCCATACCTTCGGCTGTACCTGTGGAAAAACCTGCAGGTATACCCGTACCCATGACATACACTAGCAACACATAGGAGGAATAGCCAGTCGGGAGTGAGTTGGTTATTATGGACGCATGTTCGGCATTGCTAGGGTTGTTCAGGGGTATGGGAAAACCCGCGGTGTGATGGGTACGGGTCACATGGATACGGGTACGGTGTTGGCTTTTCATACCCTGGGGCATACCGCCACCCGTACCTGCAGTATCATGGGTTTGAACAGGTATTTCCCTGCTGCTGGCCAAGCCTTATCTCAGGTATTTTTTCATGATATTTATCTAATTTCTCTTTGTGTTTTTTTTTTTTTGAGTAATGTCACGCAGTCATGTTGCCATGACCTCTTGGTGTGTTGCACCAGGGAAGCATGACACATGCAAACCCAAATGAAGGAGAACACGCAGCTGAGGTGGTGCATCCACCTCAGCTGCACAATGGTGAGTACTGACCGGATACCTCTTAACCACATCACTAACACCCCCATCTCCTACCAACCCCGGCACCCCAAAACGACGCCTATGTATCATCCACCAACCCTGGCACTGTCACCCCACCTGCCGTCTTACTTTGCAACCGAGATGGTGGCTTCTTTGTCACCACAACCTGCCGTCTTGCTCACCAATGCGAGACAGCGGCTTTGTCGCCACCAGCACCCGCTGTTAGTGTATGTCACAGGTACAGGTATACCCATGGGTTTTTCTGCAGGTACAGCCGCAGGTACGGGTACGGGTACAGACTTTGTACCCGCAAAAAGATAGACCTGTGGAAATGTACCTATAGGTCATATTTTCTAGTACTAATATTACTTTCTACAATTAATTTTCGGCCATCCAAAGTAAGTTTTGTATTTTGTTCAAGCCATGGGTGTGATTTTCGCTCACACTCACCCTCAGCCACCAGACTCAACACCTCCACCAACCACTCTAGAAAGCAGTAACCGCGGGCAAACAAGGTAAGTACCTTTCAACCTATAACTTTATTAATATACTGTATATATATATATATGTAAATTTCATGGTTAAACGCAAAACAACACGTCTGACATGGCACCCACCACCACCACCAACAACACTGTGCAAACATACACACACAATGGAACATCGGCACCGGCACCTACACAACCCCACCGTCTTGCTCCAAACGCGAGACGGCCACATCATCTGCCCACAACCTGCTGTCTTGCATCAAACATGAGACAGCCACATTGTCCCTCGTTCCACCCCACCACCACCATCCCGCCTCATCAGTCGCACCCCCACCGGCCATGTCATCCACATCACCCACCACACCACCCTGTCCCTCCTCACCCACCCCGGCCTCGTCACCCGGCCGTCTCGCTTCAAATGCGAGACAGCCATGTTATCCCTTGTTCCACCACACCACCACCATCCCGCCTCGTCAGTTGCACCCCCACCGGCTGTCTCGCATCAAACGCAAGATGGCCACATATTCACCAATCCCGGCCCCACCCAGTTCCATCCTCACCCCTTCGCTCATCAAACGAGTGCGAGGGGTATTTCATTTGTATATTATGTAGTATAAAATTTATTCATATTAAACCTAGGGCCCCTCTGCTCCTCAATTGAGCGCAAGGGTTAAGTTAAAATGAAGTAGAATTACACTATAAAAGTGACATACCCGCCCATGGGTACAATTGGCTGTACCTGCGACCATACCCATACCCTTACTGGGGGTACAGGTATTCAGCGGGTACGGGTACAGGTACAGCTGAAAATACCCCTGGGTTACCTGTGCAATACCCTACCCGCTGTCTTGCTTGCAAATGCGAGACGGCAGCTTCTTTGTCACCACTACCCCCCGTCTCACTCACAAATGCAAGACGGCAGCTTTGTCACCACCAGCACCCACCATCTCACTCGAAAAAGTGAGACGGCAGCTTCATCAACTCCCACCCCACCATCTCCTATCACCACCCACTCACAACGACACTCATGTGTCCCAGTAAGTACTTATATAATTTAGTAATACAATATATATTCTAACAGTAATATGTACATAATCGTCACGGTGAGTAAGTAAAACTGTGGGTATCGGCGGTATGGGGTAACCCATATATATGCACAGGTCGGTATGTACCCGTACTCGCCATGGGTGCGGTGTTGATGGGTACGGGTACAGTGTACCCAAACCGAACCCGTGGTACACCTGTGATCAACCCTAGGCATCGCTGATGTTGATGCCAGCAGCACATAGGTCCTCCCACATCTTTGACATCTTGTCAAGGTGGGTGCAGAGGTCCCCGCAGTCAGGGCATTGCAGCGTCTGGAACTGTGTGCATAGGTCAGATTGCACAAGCAAGGTTTTTGACTCATACTCAGTCGTGATCATTTTCCACATGTCGGCGACGGTGGGCTTATGGAGGATTTTGCAGAGGGTAGAATCAGGGATGTGTTGGGCAAGTAAGTTACGAGCTTTCTGCTCATCCTTATTCCATTTTGCAACCTGATCATCAAAGTCTGCAGGCTTCGGGGCTTTGTCTGGCAGGATGGGTAGTGCAATTAAGCCAGTAAGATGTCTGTTGACATCTTTATTGGTGAGTGCCCAGCTGAGCCAAGTTTTGAAGGTAATCCAATTACTTCCATCGGCCTCAAGCTTGGGTACTGAGAGTAAGTCATCTTTTGCGATGACTGAGTTCATGTTGCTGGGGCTCATAACCTATTAAATTTTGCACAGGGGGTAAACTGATGCTGCTGTAAGATGTAGATACTACAGGTGACATAAGTAAATGGAGTAAGAAGATAGTTCAGAATAACATACCTCTGCAATGAATGCATATGTGTTACACTGAGATATAGGTGTAACTACTGGTATGTTTTATACTATGTAGGGTGAAGATATGAGCCTACGAGGAAAAGGGTAAATGTTTCTATACTAAAGATAACCTGTAAAGGTTAAATATAAATTTGGTGGAGTGGATATGATGATTAAACATAGCATTGCGGGGAGATTGCTATTTGATCATGATCACGATAGGGTCATCGCGATCCAGCTCAGAATAATCTTATTCCAACAGCTTGATACTCACATACTGTGCTGTCCATCCAAAGTTCTTTAGTTTATCATTCTGTGTAGGGCTCTTATGGAATGTCAGCAAAAACTTACTCATATGTGCTGAGACTACTAGTAGAATAACAATAACTGTGTTTTATGCCGAAATTTGAGAATTTGAAACATGCACTATTTACACCTGGTCCACTACAGCCCTGCTCTCCTCAACAGCCCAATCCTATTCCGGCCCTCCTTTTGACGTTCCGGCCATTATTCAGTGAGATATAGTTGTTTTATTTTCCGATGATTTCATTTTTCTATTTTCGCACTCCGCCAACTGTTCCGAAAAAGACAGTAATGAAAAAATCGGATTTTGTCGATAATCACGCCTATTACTGAAGGATACGTGGTCAATCAACAACCGCCACAAAAAAGGGTTCTGCAAGCTAAGGTTGTCACCCCCGCGTATCAGCAGCACGAATTACGAGAGGCACAAGCAAGATGATGATTGGGCGCGGGTACAACGGGGGCCACTTCTGAGAGTCCACACGAAGAAACTGTTGTTTTTTCCTCGACTTCGGTTTGCGTGTTGTGGATGAGGTTTTATTATTTATAAGATGATTTGCCATGGCTATGATGAATGTCAATATTGTTCCTCGGAGGGTAGCATCACCAAAAGTCATATTGGGCGTAGTGAGCAGATATTGACGATACATCACCGACATTCCCTGATACATTTGGCTCGGGCGTCTGGGTCTCCCACCTGCTCACAGTCGTCGCGGCATTTCATTTTTCTTTTCGCTCTATCGTCGGACAGATTGCCACCATCTCCTCTAATGCCAACATAATATTTCAGACATTGGGCCGTCATGCGAACAGCATGACTCACATGTCAGCTCTAACATAGGGAAGGCGGGCATCCCGAGCAAGCAGCTTGTCACGGTTGACAACATCTACAACATTGCTAATGGCATCACAAATGTTAACATGGGTTCAAATTGGCAATCGACGGAACTTACGCAGGGTGCGAAGAGACGACACCAACACCCAGCGCCAGAAAAATAGTAACGAACGAGAGAGGAAGACATTTGCTGACGTTGACCATGATTTGAAACGCAACGACGGTTTGACTGGTGTCTACGGTTTTGCGCCTTTTAGCAAGTTGGGTTGAGTGGTTCTGCGGTGCCAGCATGTGAACGGGGGATATTCAGATCAGACTCGTAACCGTCCTTGGCACTACGAGGGAAGGCGATGCCAAGTCTTCGAAGAGAAGGCATCGCCTCATCGAAGACCGAAACACCAATCCATATTCGGATGTTGTCCTACGGTGGTCTTAATGAAAAAATCGGATTTTATCGATATGCACGCACCTATTATTGAAGGATAAGCGGTCCATCAACAACCGCCACAAAAAAGGGTTCTGCAAGCTTAAGGTTGTCACTCCCGCGTATCAGCGGCACGAATTACGCGTCAAGCTGACGGGAGGCACAACCATGGGTGGCTGGAGGGGAAAGGGGGTTGAAGGGTGAGGAAAGGCGACGAGGGGCTGGGGAGTGCAAATAAGGGATGGGATCCTAGGTAAGCCCCGTTATAATATCCCTACCGTCCACAACGACCGACCCACCTGCGATACACTCCCTCCTCCCAGTGCCCCCCAAGATCGTTCAGGACGGTACGAGACGCTGTGGGAAGACGGTGGAGGGGGATGGGGATATGGGTCCACTGTTTGTGAGCGGTGTTATGAGGGAAAACATACGTAAGTTCTGCCGCTGATTCCCCCCAATCTCTGGCGCTCTTCTTCAATTCTATCGATCAATATTGCACGAGCAGCGTCGTGAGCATTGTAGTCATTGTATATGTGTGCAAATGCAAACGACCCTCTGCATCCTCCGGGTCTGATCGGACTGGACGAGAATGGCAGACCCAGGCATTATCGGCGCTCCCGTTTGCACCGGTGACATCGAAAGTTTCGAAACAGTTTTTGGCAGATTTCCCGCGCAGGCACTGTCTATCGTAACCGGAAAAGCGAGTGGCTGACTGGACCGTCCAACATCTTGGAAGGGCACGCCGGTGCCGTCGCCTCGGTGTCAGGCTCTGATGATGACACACTCCGGGTCTGGAATGCAGAGACTGGGGACGCCATTTCAGGACTGTTCCCAGGGCACTCCGGCAGGATCAATGTGTTGCATTTTTGCCAGGCGAGACGCGCATAGTGACAGGCTCTAGTGATAGATCTAGATGATATGTTGTCGTTCCCTCAGAAAACATGTTCATGGTCCAAGAATTTGGGTGTGCGAACGGGGGCGTTGGGGGATGCTTGTAGAGTCCAAGGGCCATCAGTCTGAACGCCTTAGGCTGAGAATTTACACAACGAACATTATTTTGCACTCACCAGTGCAGAGACCCATATGCCTAATTTCACAAGGACTCCTCCGAGTCTCATGTCCAAGTCAAGCATTGGAGGAAATCCTTGTTGACCCCCAGGTAGTACCACACTGGTAAGTGGTCGGCGCCAAACTTTCCGGCTCTGTCACGCGTGACCGTTTGACTTGGACGAAATGGTGTCGGCAAGGTTTCTCTTTTCACCGCTATGGCGTCCTTTTTCGCGCTCGTTTTCGCCTGCTGCTTCCGCGGCAATCCAGAGCACTCAGTAGGTCCAATCATGTGTACAAGATGTCCAACGTGCAACTAAACAACATTGGTAGACCGGGATTGACGAGACCTCGCGGCTAATTCCAACCAATACGGACCCCTCAGACGAGCAACCGCGAATAGTTGTGGTTGACCACCAAAAATTGAAAGATAGACTGGGAAATATTGTTCGCTCAAAAGAAGGGTCAGTCAATATCGTTGAGCGTCCTGGGACGATATCTAATCGTTTTTCGATATTAGGAAAATGGTGAACGTGAACGCCCAGATTCCCTTCAACCTCCACAACCAAGCCTTGCACTGGCACCCACGCTTCCACCCCTCCACCTCCCGTTCGACCTCTCTCTCCACCAATAACGCCTACCCCAACCACAATGACCGCATCTCCTCCGCCCATCGCCCAGATACGAGCAACCCTCAAAGTCGACAGACCTCACCCACGCGCTCGGCCCCGTCAATGCCCCCAACTCGCCATCACTCCACCTCTCGGTCGTCGTCCCTTTATTACGGCGCCCCACCACAAGGGGGTGACATGGAGGGAGACCGGCGTCCGATTTTGAATATTAGACTTGTCGGAGGCACGCCTGTGGTTCCCGGAGAAGCGGGGGGTGCTGGTATCCCATTTGGAAGGCGCGGGCGCAAGAGAGGGAGGATCGTGGTTGGTGGGCCTGCACCCGGGCGGGATGCGGGTCTGAATGCTCGGCCAGCGGATGACGGTCCATCCATTTTGCCCGCTCTTGTCATGATGGATACACGATCAGGTGATGACGAGGCTGTTCAGATTGCAGTTGAAGGGCCAGAGACACTGAATGTACGCCACATTCAAAGCTTTGCGGAGCCTGTACTGATGTTTTCCCAGCCGTCAGAACTGGTGCTTATGGATGCAGGGTCCCCGACGACCCCTGTACCTGTTGGCGGGACGAACTTCTACGGGCTACGTCCTAACGATGACTTTATCATCCGCGATGCTGGCGACATTTCGCGCAGTTGGGGCGATTGATCGATGCCCTCTCCTTTCGTGCGCTCTGCAATGAAACCCGCGTCGAATCTTACCTGTCCAAGCGTTTTGCGAATATTCTAAAGCTCTTTGTCTTTTCTACCATTACTAGTGCTGTTTCGGACCCTTTTCGTTCATTCTACGTCTTATGGTACACACTCAGGCTACAGCAGAGCATGCTCTTTGTTAGACTGTACTATTATCCTACTATTACCACGCTTGTATTGTAGCTAATGATATTATCGAGGCTCTGGCATATTTGCAAGTAAATAATTCGCGACTCGCTTGAAGATTGAGATCTATATTGAGCTGCGGTGGGTGCCGATCGGATGATCGGTGGCGGCGCTTCCGAAGCAAACCCAGCGAAGTCCGTCTTTCATCCGCCCACCTCCAACCGACTCGTAGAACGGAACACATCATGATCTGGCAATCCCCAAGTGGAACTGACACGGAGACCGGCGGTCCGATGGTAAAATTATGCCTCCCATTCTTCGAGACCTGCGCTCGTTCCACTGCACGAGAGAGCCATAAATACGCATAACTTCGCTGCTCGGAAGAAAGGTGAGGCGTATTCCGTTGCCATTCGAATATTCGCAGCCTTCACACATTGACAAACAAATAAGGGCCCTTGGGATGTATAAAAGGACGACGAACACGATGCTTAGGTCTTCAGCTGAGCTGTCCCATTTACTCTTCGGTGCTGGTAACCTTAGAATCCACCTTCACGACCTTTCAACCCCATATCCGTTCCACCAACTCTTACAATGGTCCATCCGTCCGCTGTCATATTCGCTGTTGTGACCTTCAGTATCGCTCCTACACTGGCAGCCCCCGCCGTGGGGTACGATGTTACCTATCATGGCATCATTCTACGTTCGTGCTGACACATCTTGCACCGGCAGGGAATCCAACAGGCTAGTCACCCGCTGCTTCAATACGGTCTTTCCGGATCCCGGTGCCGTGGCGCGGCCTCCCGGTAATCGTGCTCGGCGGGGTATTGCTCGTTCCGTTGACCGGATTCGCCTTTGCTTTCGCCGTCGTCGTCCCCTCCCTCCTATCGTCTATCCTCCCGCTCCTCATACTCCTGGTCATGCTCCTCCCGCTCTTGCTCTCGCTCCTGCTCCTGATCACGCTCCTCCTGCTCCTGCTCACGCGCCTCCCATCGCCCGCGACGTCCCAGACGACTGGCACATGTTCACTCGTGACCTCAACGGTCGTCGCAGCATCAGCAATAATTTTCTGTTGAAGTGAGCCCTCTGCTGCTATTTGGCATATCCCCGCTCATGTTGGCTCACAGGCGGCTACTAACAATCGATCTGCTCGACTGAATAGCGTGGACCGCCGTGACGCAGGCGAGACTACGTTAAATTTTGAGTTTATAGCACAATAGACATATGTACAACCTGACTCGAATGCCTGTACTGTACTTGCGTCCGTTAGAACTCGCTTATGACCATTATTGGAATTGATAGAATTCCTTCCTTCATTTGAAAACCTAAACATCATGACTCGGGAAGTTGCTAAGGGCCCCAACACGTACCACGCAGGTGTCAACTGCAGAAGGAGTGCCTCCTAACCATGTCACGAATGCGGGGCACATTAATTGACGCGACTGCGCTTGGGGGTGACATCATGATGGCACGGCCGGGTGCATCGTTTGACCACTGCAGCCAAACCGAGACAACTGCATTCAATGAAAGACAATTGAGACGGTAACCGCCTGGCCGCCGCATCAGGAGGGAATAAACCACACCATACAATCATGAACTGATCCCAACTGCAGACGGGGCGCAATATTCTTCGAGAAGACATCGAGAGGCAGACCGTACCACACCGAGCGGAGCCGGAAGGACACCCGTGTGGCTTTGGAGCTGGCTTTGGGTCCGCGTTCGCCTCCTGATTCCCCAATTTATTTCATCGTGCAAAGGTTGAGCCATTACGTCGCCGCCCTGGGCACGATGTCGTTATTCTCGGACGAAGGCTCGTCTCACCCGCTGGCAATCAGTGTATCGATCGGTGCCGAAAAAGACGGAATGACGGAATGAGGCCTGACTCGGAAGAAGGTGCACATCGTGCCCCACCTTTCCTGCTTTACGGACGGGCCTGAACACACGCCTTCGTCAGCTTTGAGTTGTCTGATACGACTGAGCGAACATCACCAACTCCAATGCCCAGTGCTGGGGGACCTAGATAAGCGTATCGCATTTATGGAACAGTGGAATGTTCGACTCCCGAAGCTCGTCGCGGAGGTGGAGAAGAGTAACGGGATCATTAGAATGAGGGGGGATCAAGACCGTGTTAAAGCCTCTTCCACAATTCTCAAGCGCGTCTGAGTCTTTTCGGCGCTTCCTACGCTGTGAACGAGGGACTCGTTACGAGACCGGCCGACAACGATAAATCAGAGCCAACTACGAATCTAACGAGATATAGACGTGGTAGGCGATGGGAGTTGATTGGCTCGTAAAGCCAGGCTACGGAGACTCGGAGAGCCTGGGTAGTCAAAAGTCCACGTCTTACGAGTCCCTGCTGTCCTCCCAAAGTGTTGCCACGTTGCCACGTTGGCCGCTGCTTCGAGGAGATCGCGGGGAGCCGTTTTCACGAGTCCCTCTGATACTCGGCACATAATAAGTAAGTACGAGTCCTTTTCTAAACGGATGGAATCAGGATTATCGCACCAGAATCTGCTCCCTCGGCAGTAATCGAGGACCATACAGGTCACCCACGAACGGTTTCGCCTTTGGAGAAGCCCGTATCTTTGGGACGCGTTGGTAGTAACCGGGCCCCCGCTTCCAGAGGCAGCCCTACGGATTTCAAGGTGGGGTACGCGACTTTCATCCTAACCCACTGGGCGACGGCATGGGGGATTGGCTGCTTCAAGAGATCCAACTGAGCGATCCCTCTCCACACGTTGGCACTAAAGCCCGCTGATCGCTTTCATACCACTGGCAGAAACCCAGCAAAACCCCAGCAAGGACACCTTCCACGTCTCTCAAGTCTACCTTGAGGAGAACCATTTGTGGCTGAGGTCCTCCTGGACATGCCCTGCATTGCTTCGGGTCCAGAGCAAGCTTCTGTTAGACAGGTCTGTATCACCCATCAACTCCCCGTAGTCGACTACGATGTTGGATTTGAGGAACGTCTCGAATGGCTGGGGTTTGGGCACCGACAAATAGCAATCAAAACACGTTATAATGATTTACATTGGAGCAGGATGCGCGCGTGCGTACCCTCTTTGGACCAGCAAGCCCACTATCGCTCCGGGAGCGCACCAATTCTCCGAACGTACTGACGGGAAAGGTCATCCACGTCGTTGTCGTATAACTATCGCGTGGACATCAGACAAGGTAAAGCCCGTAATGGTTGTGCGTGTGGGGAATCAACTTGCCAGGCCAGACACCCATGCCCGGGCTAGGTTTCAGTTCCAGGGTCATTTTTGTGACACCGCATTCGGGTAGAGAAAACACGACGTTACTGCTATGTAAATCTGTCGAATCAGGTCAGTGACATATCTAGCATCAGCCACGACAGAAAACATACCGCTGTGTGTAACTCTAATACACACAAGTAAGTTATTCCAATGCCACTCGTTTTGAGATGACCCTCAACCGCTTCCATACCAGCTATTCTCCTGCATCGTTGACGTCGCGTAACTCATCCGGGCTTGGAGCTACGACGTCAAGCACAAGAACATCATGCGTCCCGTTCGGCCCAAAAATTCTGTTAATCCAACAAACCCAGAGCTGGGTGTTTCCTCGCTGGAAATGCGTCACGGAGGTACTGACGGCCGTTGATGTCATTACTGGTATCTGCAAGCCCAGCAACGATGACTATGAGCGCAAAATATCGTCCGCAGATTAGGGTTCAGTGAATAACTAGGCGGTTACCAGGTGGACGAATTGACCGATTTACCTCACAGCTATATAGTGCTACTCAGGCTACCAAGCACTACGTAAGGCTCACCTGGTGCTACCGCCAAAAACACTTTTTCAGGTGCCGCACAGCCGTTGTGTGATGGCCCCTTGCAAGACACTAAGTCGGAATTTCCGTCATTTGGCGCTCGCTGTCGATAGGCACCTCTCCTTTGCGCAGACCGTCATTGACCCATCTTCTCCTGTCCAAGGATAAGAAACGAGACCAGTATTATGTAGGGTCCTTGGTTAATCACGCCCAATTAAGCGGGCGACAGCACTGTGCCCGTTTCTTTCATCATACACATGAGTAGGTGAGAGACAGCAGAATTCCTTCAAGGAGATCACGCTGACTTCCGAGTCCGCAATAAACTTCTTGATCTCCAAAGGAGGGCAGTTTGGCAAGAGATCACTTATGTCCAATGCACGCATTATCAAACGCAATCAAAAACCATGATCCACCCCGTCAAACAAGAGTCCAATAAGAGTCCTGTGGTACTTCATCAACGCCTACCACCAACGTTAAGTGAGCACATCTGTCATCCTTCTCTCGCGTTCCCAATAACCGCTCGTCCCTCGCCCCATTTCTCAGGTATGGTAGTGAAGACATACACGAACGATATTCAACGGCGTTTTAACTGCCGACCACTCGTTCGTCCTTGCCGGCTCCATCACTTACAGGAACACAGTGCTGCCGTAACTCGGTCCCACGTCTGTTCGACGCTCTTACGCTTTGCAAGGCTGATCTATACCTAAGTTATGCCTTCAAAAAACTAACCATTTCTACTCGACGCGTTTACGCAGTACTAGTAGAGGCATCTCGGACTCGAGTCTCCCCAAAACCAACCGCACATCATAAAGACAAACAAAGCGTTATCGACCTTCCACGATGCAAAAAGCAAAACACGATGGCGTAGTGGGCAAGGCCCAATGTTCAAGAGCCTGGTAGCGTGCCAACACGGCTGTAAGAGCGTGAAGAACGGGCCCGGGTATCGGGGAGCATTGTGAGCGAGTAGCGAGGAGGCGGAATGGGTACATGGGGAAGGGTGAACAGGGCGATAACAGGTTGAACGGGAGAACGAGCAGGTTAGGATATCCACAGGTCTAGTTGTCATCTCACTGAACCTCTGCTTTTCAAAAAGGTGCGAGGCGTCCTTCCGCCCAAATCGACACTATCCGGCATTCCGCCCCCACACCTGTACACTCCGCTTTTCAACAGAGCGTGAAGCTCGTTCTTACTCCCCATGCCCATACCACGCCGCGGACGAATGTGTGGCTTGTATCAGCAGTAACCAGTAGGATCCCTATGGGCGTAACCGTGACATTCCCAACCGGGCCGTCTGGGAGATCATTTTCAACACAAAATTAGGCGCTATGATAGCACTCAACTTTCACTCGCAGGACGTGCCGGTGGGAGAGATTTCCGGACTGGCCTCTCATTCGTAATCAGTATTGCCACTTCGGTCGCAGTCATAGGCCCCACATATCCTCATGCTCACAAATTCATTGGACCAAGTGATCACGTCGTTACCACGTCACACGCCTGGAGCAGATATTAAAGTGTCGGGAATGCCCGTCCCCCTACATCCCTCCGCACATAGGCCTCTCAATCTTCAACTCGTGCCCACCCATTGTGATTGCCGTACCTAATTGCCACGACCCTGACCCCGGCCTTTGCGGGCCTTCAGAACGAGAAGGGCGGGAAGCAGAAAGGCAAGCAAGTGTGGGGGCTCACACACCGCCCTCGCCTGATCGAGCCACTCAGATCTACCGCCAACCATCCCACCCAAACACAGCTGGGAGCACCTCCAAGTTCGTCCTGGACAAACATCAGCAAATTTAATCGTCAGAGGCTCCCCGCATATCCTCCCTCCCCTCTCTTTGCATCGTGTTCTCAACGCGGGGCACACTACGAAAATCGCACATCCTCTCCCGTTTATCTCCACCGGCACACCTCTCCCAGAAGACCGCCCCTCTGGCCACATGCCCCGTCCCCGCGCACCCTACATCCAGCACCGCCCCGCCTCTGCCGTCCTTACCTTGGACTAATCCCCATCACCGAGCCCCGTCTCCATGACTACTTCTGTTCCGCCAAAGGCTCGCCGGGCCAACCCAATTATGACCTGGCCGCTCCGTCATCCATACCGGCCAACCCCGGCCAATTTCGAAGATTCCTACCCAGTTCCAAAATATGCACATGAGCGTATGCATTTATGAGAAAGGTGAGCATCTCTGGATGGGTCTCTCCGGCCAGTTGTATTGCTCCCGAAACCCGGTCTCCGAGGGAAGTGCGTAGAAGTAATGCCATAGGTGCAAATGTCGGTCATTATTTAGTCACTGGCAAGCTTATCAGGGTCCGGTGGTAGTGCAGTGCCATACTAGTAGGTTCCAAGGTCGGTGATATTCATGCAATTCAGTCAAGCTTCAAGTTATTTTTGACGGGTGTGATTCGAACCTATCCCGTTCGCATCCCGCAAAAGCACGTGCTGATTCTTAGCTCTATATAAACACCGTGCCAGTGCCGGACTCCTCAACCGTCCTCCAAACCCCATCGTGCTGGTCACTTAACAAAATTCATTACAATAATGCGCTTATCTCTAACTTTTCTTGCAATTTTATCGTCTTCCATGACTGCGGCTGCCATTCCAGTCCCCGTAATCGTCCATTCTCTCTCGATTTCAAGATTTCTCTTTCTGACCTTGTAACCTCAGAGTCGCTACTCGACACACCCACATGCGCATGCGCTCCGCGGCTTGTACGCTCGTGGTGACAACCCCAGGGCTAGGCCCAGCTATGCCATCTCCAGACCTCCTAGACATGTGTTCACGTCCGGGTATGTCGCAGTCGTTATTCTCCACTTCTGCACATAAGTAATCACCTTCCGCGAGCCAGGCCGCTCCAGATAACCGAGGAGGCACTGCATATAATGGACCCAGATGGTCTGTCCTTACTTTCTTAGCCTGAGGGGTATCGATGCAACTCATATTCATATTCAGATGCAGAAAGACGCCGCCGGCTCATGTATGTCGCAGTCGTTATTCTCCACTTCCGCACATAAGTACACAGATTCCGCGAGACAGGAGGGACCGGCTGCGCACCCCCTTCACCGACCATGTGCATGACCTGCGACCCGGACAGCTCAAGGAGCTCCTCAACAAAGCGCACGCTGAACACGTCGCTAACTTGACTTCGGAAGACGTTTCCGACTGCATGCGGGTGTCATCTTCCTGGGAGGAGCAGCCTGGGGGCAACAGCTATACCATTCGCTATCAGTACCTGCAGCCAAGCGAACCGTTCGTTGGCGGCAAGGCGAAAGGGAAGATCCATAAGTTGACGATCCACCGTCATGGACTGCCTGGTAACAGTGGGTCAAGTCGTCAGTGTCCTTACTTTCCTAACCTGAGAGCCATCGATAATCTCGGATCCAGATTGAGCAAGCCGCCGCCGCCGCAAAATTTCATGACTTGCGCACAATCTCAGATTTGCCTACCTGTTTAGAATTGCAATAATACAATTATCATCTGTATGTGTCGCTGGCCGTTCGACTGAGCTGTCAGCCTGACGGCTAGTACAACAACCATCCAAGTCTAGCCTAACACCTGTATCGATGGCGCATGAGGTTCAAATCGGTGCTGGTGGCCGGTGACCGGTGACCATTGCGAGGTCGGGAGAAGGACGGGTTGGAGCTGGGCCATGAAAGTGCTAAGGTCCGAGTCCGAGTTGGTGATATTCAGTCAAGCTTCTTTCTGACGGGCGTTCGACCTATCCCGCAAGAAGGTGTACTAATCAAGATTTATTGTGCTTTGCACGTGACCTTGCCAAACAAGGAAATACACTCAAACTCGAGTCGGAAACTCGGTTTGCCATATCTCCCTCAGTTCTCAACAGAGTGTCCCCAAATTCAAGACTGTGACCCCTAGGCTCATCAGGTAGGTGTCCCCACCCTCGAAAGGCCGGGTTTTCACCAAAAAGAAAACCAGTTTTTTCAGATACCGTGTACCATCGATCAACCATAGCGGATGGAGCTGACAGCAGACCCACCTGAAATGGTAGGTAAGTCTGCAGTAACATGTTATCAAGGTGCTCACATCATTTCAGTAGCAAAATGCTACCGGGATTGAAGATTATGGCCTTACCCTTCAATTTGGGTGTCTTCCACTATCAATTGAGTCAATCGATTGCGGGACGATATGTGCTGTCTCCATAATGTGAGTATAATATATTTTATTGATCCTTATAGGTACTGACATCTCACTTGTAGCTTTGCACCCCACCAATTGAAAGATTTCGCCTGATCCCGACCTGCCCACTTGATCCCAACTATCACACCCATCACAGCCCCTCTTCACCTGGGTATCATGGTCAACACCGGTACTAGGTACAACATGATGACCCCAACACATGCACTCACATCACACAAGCCTGTCACACCCTGGACCGATCCAATTCTGAGTCAGAAAGGTGCTCAGACTTGCATTTGCTATGTAATGTAAGTACTACATATCTCATGTATATTATGAGTTCTGACCATGTTTTAGCACGGTCAGACTTCACAGCTTGTTGAGGAATGTGAAGGTGCCGAAGTCCATGAGAAATGGGGCCCCAGGACAGCAAGCAGCATGCCCATCTCCGCCATTCCCAGGTCCATCACAAGCACAGTTGTCAGAGACAGTATGTTAGTGTTGCTCAAGCTGGCTTAGCTGCCAGCCAGCTAAATTAGCTGCAGCTATGGCTGGCT